>PVLA01005155.1:0-154782 GCA_004027455.1 Hydrochoerus hydrochaeris | reverse complement strand
TCCCTCTCTCCTCCCCTCTCTCTCCTTCCCTCCCTCTCTCTCTTCCTCTCCCCACCCTGTGCCTCCTCCCTGCTACTCTTCCTCTTCTCCTTCTCCTCTCCTATCTGCACTGAAAGGCATCACTCCCTCTCGCACTATAAATGGGAGAACCATTAGCCACCTGAGGTTGTGCTACATTTATTGCTCTGCATGGCTGGTGGCTGTAGCACCGGGTAGAGCAGAAAATCTTTCCACCATGGGTCAACAGTCTCAGAGGTCATTTCCACTGTGGCTCCCACTGCATGCGGTTACCAACCATATCTGACATTTCCACAGCTGTGTCCTTAGAGTCTGGTTCAGTATTTTATAAATTCTACATCCTGGGGCCAGGGAGTTAGCTTAAAATTTTGCAGATTTAAAATTTTGCAATGCTAGTGACTCTGATGCATGAAATCTCTTGGTGTTTTTAACCTTCACTGTAGTAACTGCTTCAAGGTTGTAGGATTACAGGGATTTGGACTTATAATCAGTGTAGTCTCTTAAAGAAATCTTATCTATACCTACATAGTGCACCCTTCTGTATGCGACATACGGAAGGAAGATGCAGAGTCCTCAGCAGTACTCTCCTGTGCTGAGTACCCAGTGAATAAATGACACTGTGGTTACCTCACGTCACTTGTTTATTCACTCTTGAGACATTTTGTTTTGTTTTCTCAAATTTCACAGTGTTTTGTCTTCAGAACGTTTGGTTTATATTAGTTCAATTTCTTTGCAAATTTTAAATTTGCCTTATTCATTGTGTCCTTTAATTCACACACAGAGTCAAAGAACTGAAACAATGTTGACAATGGACACTTTTTCAGTCCCTGGAAAAAATTTGTAGGTCTTAATTAATGAAGAATGCTTGAGAAAATGGATCAAAAGAAAGACTTAGACATAGAGCATTAAAGAGGCAGTTAACAAATTATGTCTTAAATCTAATTCATGAGAAATTATTTTCACTTAAAATGAGAACGTCAACACACAGCGAAACTGTAACATTCAGTTTATTACATTCTCTTAAATAATCCATATATCCTGAATTTTCTTTTATCACCTTTCCTTTCCTTTCCTTTCCTTTCCTTTCCTTTCCTTTCCTTTCCTTTCCTTTCCTTTCCTCTCCTCTCCTTTCCTTTCCTTTCTTCCTTTCTTTTCTTGTTTTTTCTTTTGAAACAGCCTAAACTACCACTCCATAGTTCAGGTTGACCTTGAGTTCACTATGTAACCCAGGCTGGTCTCCAACTTACAGCAATCCTCCTGATTCTGCCTCTCAAGTGCTGGGGTTACAGGCATATGCCACCACACCAGGCCTGAGTCTTTGTTTTCATGCACTATAAGAGACAGTCAACTTTATCCAACTATTTAGTGCTACCCATTCTAAGCACAAAATGAAACTGCAGTTTTAGGAACCATTTTAAGTTATTTAAAGTTTTCCGTTTCCTACATTCTGAGTTTATAATATAAATTCAGAGAACTTTTCAGTGTGCCTTGAGGGAAAGAAAAACATGAATATCAAATAACACTCTGCAGAAAGACGTTTGAGACAGTGTCTTTGATGTGGCTTGTATGTTCTAGCTTGTAACAAGCCATCAGGAAGTCAATGAAACTTTATCTATTCCTCTCTTGAGTAGCATGCACAAAAATATTGTATAGAGATTTTCTTCCTCTGTCCATGTGATATCTTCTGAGTTACTCTGATTGAGAATTTTTTTACCTAACAAATACCTATCAGGCTTGTGGCTACTACTTCTAAATCTCTGACCGTTGAAGGTTATTTTCTGTAATATATTTTATAAGAGAATGACTAGACTTTAGTTATCTCTGATTGTATAGCTAGTTACTTACCAAAGTATGAAAATATTCCATCAGCTTTCATTTAGTGACTGAAGGATGTGCGCAGGGTGAAGTACTGAGCTGGACCCTAAGGATACAGCTGTGAAAATGTTAAACTCGGCAGGTGTCCCCAAGCTGCAGGAGACACAATAGAAACATCTTCCAAGGCAGTTGTCTTACAGAAGTCTGCCCTGCTAGAAAGATTCTCTCCAGTTCTCCTGCCACCAGCCACACTGGCCTATGAGCACTTTAACTCTGTCTAATGGAATGATGATGTGAGTTTTAATTTAATTTAATTTTCATGTAACATACCCACAGGTGACTAGAAGCTACCACGGTATGTAACGCAGCATTAAAATTTTTGATTGGGCCACCAAAGGGATGCAGGGATAGAAATGCCACGTTAAAAGTTAGACATTCAACACCCAACAGTAGCACAAACTCCAAGAAGTACATTGTGGTGATACTTATTTTTCCCTATTGATTTTTTAAGTAGAACAGACCACAGAAGCTGAGCAGAATTTGGGTCACTTTTTGTCATTCTTAGAGGTCTTAGGAGAAAATAGTGCGAGGTCAGAGTTATACACTCAGACAGGATTTGAAAGACTAAGATGCAGAACACAACTGAACTGTGGAGAGATGAGTCCAGCATGTTACACTGCTTTCTCCTTGAACCCTCTCCTGTCCCTACACTGCAGGGTGAAGGGGACATGAAGGACACACAAAACAAGTTTTTTGTAGTCTCATGGGGGAAAGGACATAAAAGTTTGAGTTTATGCCTGGGTGAGAAATAAGATCTGTTATGTCCGTGTTTCATTAGATACCCTTGAAATGATACACTCTTGAAATAAGAAATACCAAAATGGACAAAACTTGGATAAGGAAGACAAGATGGACAATCAGTGAGCAACAAAAAACAGAGCCTCCCAGGAGAAACAACTCATATGCCAGAATAAAACACCCTGGAGAGACACAGACAGAGGGAGATGGATCCTCTTGACACAGGAAGAAATTAAAACATAAAAAAGCTCGTCAGATATGTTGGGACTACAGCTGGAACAGCTGGACACAGTGTTTTCGCTGAGACCCAATTTTGCAGAGGACTGAATTTGCACCAGCCTGAACCCGCCACTGTCCGCAGAGCCGCCCAAACTCGTTCCCACCACGGCTCACGGGAAGCAGAGCAGCGCTGAAGTTGGGGGTTGGTGAGCCCGATGGAGAGTGGAGCCGGCAAAGGGACTTTCATTGATCCACAGTCAGTGCTGGGATTGGAACACCCCCCCCTACGGGAAGGCTGCGATCAAATTGGCAACATGTTACAATCTGGCAGGAGGAGCCTCAACTGGGAGCAACAGTGACTTCAGTTGGTTCCTCCCTCCCCAAAGCAGATTCGTGGGATTTGCTTGGACTGGGCCATTCCCCTAGAGAGAATCTACAATTTAAGAATAAGAAACATGAATGAAGAAGCAGGAATACATACAGGCGAATTACAAAGGCTATTTACGGAAATAATTAAGGCAAACTTCCCAATCATGGGAAAAGAAAATGACATTCAGTTATATGAGGTATACAGAACCCCAGCCACCTACAAACAAAACAGATCTA
The DNA here is from genome assembly GCA_004027455.1 of Hydrochoerus hydrochaeris. NCBI lineage: Eukaryota > Metazoa > Chordata > Mammalia > Rodentia > Hydrochaeridae > Hydrochoerus > Hydrochoerus hydrochaeris. The sequence goes on along the minus strand of PVLA01005155.1, from coordinate 151,326 downwards.
CACCCAGACATATAATAATCAAGATACCAGAAGTTCGTTATAAAAACAGAATATTAAGAGCCATCAGAGAAAAGAAACAGATTACCTATAAAGGTAAGCCCATCAGGATTACGGCTGACTTCTCAACACAGACCATCAGATCAAGAAGAACTTGGAGTAAAATATTCCAAGACCTGAAAGAAAATAACTTCCAGCCCAGATTGATGTACCCTGCAAAACTGTCACTAGAAAGTAATGGAGAAACAAGATGCTTCCATGACAAAGAGGAACTGGGGGAGTTTGTGAGCACCAATCCAACCCTACAGAGAATACTAAAGGACATTCTGGAGAGAGAGAAAAAAATACCAGGATTTCAGGAACAGTGGCAGAAAGGCCTCAATGAGTGGGGCAGGCAGTAGAATGAAGGAGAAAAGTAGACAAACAGGCAGAAAAATAGCATAGCAGAAATGAGGCAGAGAAGGATGGCTATAATCTCTGACATAGATGGCCTTGATACACTATATTGTTAATAGTGCACCAGGATTTAAAACCCACATTACTCACACTACTCTGCTTAGATGTATTATATTCTGTTCCAGTCATTCTACCTGTACTAGATTTGAGGGTACAAACAGTAATCCTGAAAATAACAGGATGTAGTACAGTAATCATCCTTAATTTCCTATTAAGTCAATCTAAAGCTCTGTAAAACCTACACTCTTTTTCCATAACTGATTGTAATCAAATCTAGTTTGTTAGATCACTGTTTTGTATTGATAGATTTTATTCAAAGCTGTTATGATTGATAGTATCAAGTCTGAGATACTATCAATATCTCAGCTTAAGGCTACTGCACTTAAGATGACAAGATTCACTAGAATATCCACTCTGGTTTGATTATTACCTGCCTTTGAAGTTTTATATTGTCTACAATGTTTTATTTTTTACTAATATTGTTATGTACTGCTATATTCAATTATACTGCTATATTCATTTATGCCTGATGATATAGGCAATTCTATTGAAGATAATAAAAAATGATACAGCAATCATTGTAGATCACCTTGTACTGTGGTTTTATATGACTTTTTTGGTTTCATGTTTTTATAGGAATTTGTTTTGTTTTGTCTTGCTAAGTTTTGTTTTTCCCTCTAATACAGAAAGGATAGAAATACATGTAGAGACTCATGTATGCGTAGCCATTTACACTCTCACTTTTTGACGATCTACTTTGTATGCTTTAATTTTGTAACTTGAAAAATTATTTCTAAGAGGACAATATGTGATTTATCAACTAGTGATTTCTTATTGTTTATCTTTTTTCTGAAATTCTGCATTATCTCTACCCTTTACATGGGTTTTTTTTTTCTTTTTAAATAAAAATTTTTTTAAAAAAGCTTGAGAAAGAATGGAAATGTCTTGGAGTCATCTCAATCCGTGGATCAATTCATGCCTCCTACCTCCTAGCTGACTAAAAAAAGACAATTAGAGTCTTTCTCTGGAGAAAGATTATCATCCAAAGTCCCTGAAACTTTCATGCATAGTATCTAAAACTTAGGAAAAAAATTATGACATATGCTAGGAGATAGTTGAATGACCAGAAACCAAGAGTAGGAAAAATCCATTAGGGGCACATTTATATGTGATGTAGAAACTGAAGTTTAGGATCCAAATCTGATAATAGCAATGACAAACATGAAAAACATAGAGGATATAAAGAAGGATTTGATAAAAATGAGAATCTATCAAAAAATCGAATGGCATCTATATTTTAGAAGTGCATATTAACAAAACCAACTCAGCAGATGCGTTTAAAGGCAAACTTGACTACACAGGAGTGATACTTGGTGAAACAGAAACTGGGTCACAGAATAGTGTCCAAATAAATGCACATATAGAAAAATGTTTTAAAAAAGCAAAATGTAAAAAAAAAAATAGAGGACATAGGTATAATTTCTAAAATGGGTATTGAACCAAAGAATAGGACTGAAACAATACATGAGTAAATAATAGATAAGATTTCCAAATATGAAAGATTAAACTTACCAGTTAAATCATTTTTACAGACATCCACATACATATAGATACATCATGATAAACTACTAAATATTGAAGAGAAAAAATGAATCTTTCTTTCTGCATACAGATAAAAACCACTAATTTACTCTGTACTATGCATACTGATAAAAACCACTAATATACTATGAAGCTTAAAAAGATTTAAAATTAAAATACATATTAATGATAGCAAAAATTACAGGTAAATTGATTTGAAAGTTAATGTCTTTTTTGCATTTTTTGAGAAATAGTAAGAGTACTAATTGTCAAAATTATGTGTCTATGTATAAATACTTATATAGAAAAAAATGTAAAAATCTTGATCAACTTAAGTCTTTAAGGGAGAGTAAGGAGCAAAGACTTGATGAGTGAAATGCAAATAGAGTCGGAAGAGGGAAGATTTAAAGACATATTTGTAATAACGTTATGTGAAATTTAAATGGAGCAACATTCCAATTGAAAGACAAAACTGAACAATGTGATGCATTTGGCAAACTTGACCTCAATGCATATATAGAAAATCGTACTTTAGATATTTGAATGCATTCTATTTCCAAGTACATATGGCACATTTATGAATAAAAGACTGTAATAAAAGTTCAACAAATTACATAGAATTGTGTTCTTTGCCACATTGGCCATATTAGCTAAAATTATACAAAAAGAAATTCTGGAAAATACCTAAATACATACCATTTAATATGCTTGTAAGTGGCCCATAGACTCAGAAAGAAATTACAATTGAAAAAAGAAAGTATGTATAGCTGAATAGTGACTATATGACATGTAAAATCTTGTGGCAAATTAAAAAAGCAATTATATTCTTTAATTTATGTATTAGAAGATTACTAGGAAAGAAAAACAACGATATATATCAAGAAGTAAGAAAACAATTATTTTTAACAAACAGGAAAAAACCCCCACAACTTTAAAAGGTAGGAAACAATAGAACAAAAAATTATGTGTCATAGGAAATTTCCACAAAGCTACAAGTTGTATTTTTGAAATATGAACAAAGTTAATAAATTTCTGGAATGATACTAAAAAAGAAGTACAAAGGCACGAGGGATCAGTATCAGAAATGACAAACAGACATCACCACTGATCCTACAGTAAAAATACAAAATGAGGGAATTATTTGTAATTTGTACCAATAAACTTGGAAATTTAGGAGAATAAGTACACTTCATAAACTAAAACTTTCTCAAATAAAACCAAGAAGAAATTGAATATCTAAACAACATTTACTAAGGAATATACTCAATAAGTTAAAATATTCTCATAAAAACAAAAGCAGGGTAACAATGACAAAAGCCTTAGAAAAACATTTAGGTTCCAAATTACTTCATGAGTAAAATATTTCTAATATTTAAGAACAAAATAGCAGCATTTTACATACGCTATTAAAAAGAGCAGAAACAACAACAAAAAAATGCTTCCCACCTTGTTTTATGAAGCAAGTTTATTTTCCTGAAAAAATTTGACAAGAACATAATAAAAATTTAAATTATAGCTCTGTCTTTTTAATAAACATTGTGATAATAGTAAATACAATAACATCAAATTTAATTATATATAAAGATTTTGCAATGACAAACTTTAAGAAATAAAACATCTTTCATTTGGGAGGTGCTGAGCGGATCGTCATGTGGTTCTTGGTTTAGAATTTTGTATGGATAAGTGGAAGATGGCAAATGTTCAATTGTTTAGTGGCCACCAAATGACCAATTGGAACCCCAGCATTCTAAATCAGTTACTCTGCATACAGAGTTTAACAAAAACAAGAATTTAAAGAAAAATCAGTAATTCTACACTTTTTAAAATTCCTGACACTCAGGAATTTAGTAGGGAGAAGCTGCGGTCTCTTAGTAGGGAGGAGTTGTAACTCATCCCTGGAAGTCAGGAGGAATCACATTCTATAGTGCCTGACGAAGTCCTTTTTTGGTCAAAGTCCTACGCCACTCTGCCTAGTCTTATTTTAATTCTCATCTCTGTGGATGACCACCAAATTGTACCCCAGGGCATTTTTTTTTAAACTGGCTACCTATTTATAAGCTAACTAAAGTAAGTTTTTTACACTTCCAGTTGATTCATTCTATGAAATGTGACGTCTGGTTACTATGAACACTTTCAGCAATATGGCACCGATACAGGAAACCTAGTGTGATAAAGGATTACTTAAAATTGCATATGTAAAATATATTTAATAATGTTAAAACATCCTCCAAGATCAGGATAAGAGGTAAAACAAGAGAAAATTATTAATATGAGAAAAACAAAATAAAATTAAGTCTCTGGAAAGGCATTATTAAATACATAGAATACACATAAAAATCTGCAGATAATGGACTAAATTAATAACTGAATTTGCCTTAGATTGGAAACACAACACATGAAAATAACAGAATTTTTGTTATTACATTCTGTGGTACAATAGACTCATTTTGTGTTCTTTTCATGTTCTTGGTGTCCCAAACAAAGAACTGAGCAAGGCACTTGAAAAAGGCAGTACAGTTTTACATTTCTTAAAGGTAGTAAAAGTTAGTAAAAGTGAAAGTGAGTATGGACAATGAGAAACTTACAGTCGCCATGAGATTAGTGGCCAGTGTCTTTTGTGGACCCCATTCTTCACGCTGACTTCAGAGCTAGGTCATTTGGTTAGAAACTTGCTTGATTTTGTGCAGAATTAAAGATAGGGCTTTCTGACTGGTCCCAGGCACAGGGCGGGGAGTTACATTCTGTGTGTGTGTCTCAGAGCTCTGTGATTGACAAGTCACATCTACTTGCTCAGCCAGTTCCCCATGCTCTAATTTCATGCCTCATTTCTGCATACTGGGCATATTTCTAAGCAAATTGTTAGATGCCCACTGTTTACCATAACGGGTTTCATTTGTTCTTCCATAACAAAACTCTAAAATGTGTGTGACTTAAACAACCAACGTTTATTTCTCACAGCCATAGACCTAACATTTCTGAGGTTAGGGTGTTGGCGTAGATGGTCTTTCAAGTGCTAGATGTGCAACTTCTTTGTGTATTCTTCCATGACAGAAAGAGAGGTGGATAACTTTCTTTTGGATGGATGCTTTCTTTTTAAAGGTTACTAGCCTCATTCATGAAGGCTTCACTCTCGCGTAAATGCTCTATACCAAATGCCACTCCATTTGGTATAAAAATTTTAACAATCAAATTTTGGACAGGTAAACATTCATTCCAAGACAGTATCAAAATAATAATATTTGAAAGAGATCTGATGAGAAACTAAACTGAAATAGTCGGTTTGGAAAACAATTTGACACTGTTTGCTAAAGTTCACATAGCAAGTATAACCTTAATTTGAACGCTGCCAGTGTTGTACTGTGCAAATATTTCTCCAAAATATGTGCAGAACAATGTACATAACATTATTATTTATATTAACCATGGAGCTCCAAACAATGCCATATTATTTATATAACCACTGAGCCCCTCTCTCCAACTATTCCAGGCTTGGAGAACAACCTACCAGCTTTCAAATGTAATGGATCAAAAAATCTTATTATTTAGGCAAATTGAGCTTTAGCACCTAGGAGTATTTCATCTTTTCTCAGTCTTCAAAAATGAAAGCTGTTTTTCTAGAAACAAGAAAGATAATCAATTTGACAAATAGTTTCTATTCTAACACATAGTAATTAAGATTGAGAAGAAAGAAATGACTTTTAGTCATTTCTTACCTTTTGTGTTTCATACTCTTTTTAACCTTAAAATATTCACATTTCTAAATCATCTACTTAAGTGACATGCTGTTTTAATTCCTTCAATTGCTTTGTCACTATGAAGCTCACAACTGTATCAAAGATGGCACAGTTCTTGGAAATACTCTAAAATATAATATATTAAGTAACATTATGCTCTAAAATATAGTATAATATTAAATAACATTATAAAAATGAAAATATGAAACCAAATAGGCAGCAAATACTCTACTAAAACAAACAAGATCCCTATAAAAATAATCAGGCACATTTGAAAGAGACAAAGATAGATTGATTTATTTACTGGCAATTTGTGCTACAAATGGAGTATTTGCTAAAGTTTTAGCTTTTCAATTTCCAAAGTCATTTTCCTCTGTTGTGGCTGGTAAATACAATTTCCTATTAGTGCTTTTTATGAATATTATATTAATGAGACATAAGCTGGGAAACTTATTGTGAGGATTATATTGTTGTTGTGGTTTCTCCTGCTGCTATTTAATTGTTTTTTTCAGAGACAAATTATGCTTGTCCTGGTTTTAGAGAGGAAGCTATGACTGTGCCCTGCTCAAATTCTTAGCCAGAAAAGAGCAAGGAGATGATGATTAAATAAGTGCATTGAGGTCCCATTATCAGAGATGATCTCTAACTGCTCCTGCTGATTTTGGAAAGTAATTTAGGATGCATTCAGAGGGGATGAGGAGAAATGATATGCGAGGAATATTCACTCTGTCCCGTCTGCTAAAGACTTGACAAAAATCAACCTTTGGCTCTCTTTAACACAGACAATAAAACTATATTTATTGTGAGATGTTAGCTTATTTATTTAAAATAATAAAATTATAGTAGTTTATGAATTTCGAGTTTGTAATGCATTTTTATGTACATGTGCTTAGTAAACTGTGAGATTCTTGAAGACACAGAACTTACCTTTCCTTCACATGATTGTTTGCTAAATAACCAAGCAGCCCTTCTCTTCCTAAACAATAATACTGTTCAAGGTTTCTAATGTGGTTTTGCCTGCTTCTGAACTTTAAAAATTGGAATCACATGGGTCTAGTTTAGTAACTCAACATATGCTTAGAATTTTTCCGTGTTGTTTCATATAGTGAGAGTTGGCTCATTTTCATCACTGGTGGTGTTCTGTCATATGAAGGCATAAACATTTTACAAACACATTGATGACAGAAGTTTTCGTTATTAGATGCTATGATTTGCAAAGCTATGAGTATTTCTATGTGTCACTTTGTGTAAACATGGACAAATTTGTATTAGTGGTACAGCCAAGAGGCAAGGTTTGGTGGAATGCAGTTAGTTTTGTGCTTAAATATTGAAGATGGTGTCATATGACCCCAAAGATGTTATACATGCAGGCAGGAAGTTAGAACTACTTTTGTTCTATATCTTTGCTATTACTTAGTCTAGTCAAGCTTTTAAACCAGCTGTTCTGTTCTAACAGAATCTAATAGAGCTAATTCCTGGAGGTTTTGCTTGGCATTTCCCTGATGACTAATAAGACTGACCATTTTTCATAGGTTTACTGCCTATATGAATGTCATCTTTTGTGAAGTGATTGTTCAAGTACTTGGTCCATTGTTTTTGTTTGTTTGTTTTGTTTTTTAACCAGGCTTATCTACTTGTCATTTTGGGTGTTACCCCTTGTTGGTCATACGTTTTGCAAATAACACCTCTGATTCCATAATTTTCCCACCCATTTTCCGAATGTTATTTCTGATGACTCATAATTTTATTTTTAATGCAGTCCTATTTTCTAATGATTTTCTTTATTAGTGCTTTGTCCTTTTTAAGAGGAAATTATGTCCTCCTGCAAGTAAAGATTTTTTCTGAATTATTACACAGAAGCTTTTCACTTCTATACATTTGTATTTGTAATTCATTTGAGATTGATATTTTATCTCATTTTTAAGAAATAAATTTTCATTTTTTCCTATGTGAATATCTAATTGAATGACATAAAAATAACATTCTTTCATTATTCTTTATATATCAAAAGAAAAGTGTCTACATGAGCAAATCTGTTTCTGAGTTTTCTACTCAGAACATTGATCTCTTTTCTACTGTTGCACCAGTGCTACCAATCAACTCCTGTGTGTTTATGACACTCTGCGAAAAGCTGTAGAAAAAGCAGATTTTCCTGCTTTGTTCCACTTACTACAATTTATCTTGACTTTTTAAATCTTTTTTACACATATCTTATAATTTATTTCTCAATTTTCACAAAATGTTTATTGGAGTTTTCATTAGAATTGCTCTAAATCTATGGATCAATTTGAGGAGAATTAAAATTCCTTACAACACTGAATCTTCCTAATTCTGGACATAAATATTTTCTCCATTTATGACTTCTATATTTTATTTTATATTTTGAAGAGAATAAAACCAAGCAAAATAAAACAGAATAAAACCAATCAAAACAAACCAGTGTAAGTGACACAGAACTTCAGAACAATAGGAAACCAACAAAGGTTACCATAAAGCCTCTTGCTGTCTTCAAAATCGCTGCAGATACCATCAGACATAGTAAAAATCAAACAAAACAGAACAGAGCCAGTAAAAACAAAACAATGAATGCAGTAAAGAACGTCAAAACAAGATGATGGGAATTAAAAGTGACCACCACCCTCGGAAGGAGATTCCTCCATAGAGGCTACATTGTGCATTACTCTCCTCTGAATAGGTGATCAGACTACAGGCTTTAGACCTGCAAGGTCAGTGAAACACTGACCACCACCAGAATTAAATTGCATCTCACCCTGATAGCCATCATTGCAGCCTGTGTTTGTCTGCATCAGCCAGTCACTTATCGTGGTGGTGGTGGGGTATGGTATGAGATAGCGGCTCCTCTCGTTCCCTGTCTGACGGAGAGTCATCTTGTCTGATGGAGAGCCACAAACATTGGGAAAGAAAGAAAAAGTACACGAGACTCTAGAAACATCTTTGTAAACAGCTCAAGAGATGCGCCTTCATTGACCTCATTTACTGCTGTTAGCTCTTAGCAAAGTAAAAAATACACTTCTAATCCTAGGCCGCAGTCCATCTGAAAAACTTTACACCATCTTTCACTAATGATTTTCTCTTTGATAGAGAATCAGATGCCATGCTGAAAAATGTAAATTTACTGGCTAAATTTAACAGCTAATGAAGTTCAACCTAAAGAAAAGGTAAATCTCATATTTCCTAATGGAGATTTAGTACTGGTAAAGTCTCTTCCATCATCATTTCCTTCCATAGGACCAACTTGGGAAGGACCACACACCATGATTCTATGACCCCATCAGCTGACAAGACAGCAGACCTGGATTCCTGGATACATCACACTAGACTCAAAGTCCTGGAACTAGAGATTGTCACTGAATATGAACAACTATCTGAATACTCCTGTGAACCCATAGGAGACTTAAGATTCCTGTTCAAGAAAAAAAAAAACTGTCAGATAAGTGAAGTTACTGTTAGCCCTTTTACTAATTAATTCACCATTTAAAGGAGGATATAATTCCTGTCTAATATGGCACAGGAATACTCAGTCATCACAACAAACGTCTTGCTGGATATGAGGACTGTTTCCCTTGTACTTCCTTGGTGCTACCCTCACCACAAGGAGATGACTGGAATAAATTAGAAGCCTATATTAATGAGATACAAAAGAGTTCAATGATTTATAGCTTAGCCGCCATTGCAAAGTAATTGAGTGGCCTATGAAGTACTCTTCATGATCCTTGACATAATCAAAATTTTTTCTAATAATGCCCCTGAAGCCTCTCTACAGGCACTAGCAAGACTCCTATTAAATAAAGACAAAGGTCCCATCCTGAGGGCCAACAAACATAGATAGCAAGATGGCTATTTTCAGATATAGGATGATTATATATGGTTTATCCCCACCACAGGGCATTATGATTAGCATAGTTCCAAGGCAGGAGTGGTAGAAATATTGACAAACCTGCAAACTTGTGTCTGTGATGTCTATGGTCTAGAAATGTGTCCCACTGGTGTGATCACTTGGTCTCTATCTTTATCCCTCCCCTAGGATTAGAAAATGTCATACAACATATCTAGGTCTCAATTAGGTATACTCAGTGGGCTTTAGTGACACTAAAGATGGTCTCTCTCTCCTAAATGAAGAAGTAAAACTCATGAGACAAGTTGCTTCCAAAATCAGATGGCATTACACACTCTAACAGCAGCACAAAGGGGTACTTGTGCAATTGTAACAGCCGAATGTTGGGTGTACATTACTGAACCTTTTGATGATATGTCAATGGCTATTCAAGGTATTAGGCAACAGATTAATGACATGTCAGACACTGGATCTTCTTCTTATCCTCTTTATGGGAAGCCTCTACTGGCTTTTCCTGGTGGAAGCCTTTGTTGATGATATTCATAATTATCTTGTTGATCCTATTATTTGATTCATGCATACTTAATTCTTTCTTTGGTTTTGTCTCCTCCAGACTTAAAGCTTTATGACTACCCAAGACAAGAAGACCTAGAGTCTATTGGGGCCTTTAGATTGATACCCTGAAGGGTATCTCTGACTGCCAATCACAACCAAGATCCCCCTTTAGCCTGAAAAGGCCAGATTGATCATCACCCATTGCTCCCTCATGGCAGTTTAGGGTATTTCTTCAGAGGGGAAATACAGATAGCTAAGTTTGGTAGAAATATTGTAGGTAGTCAATTATGCTCATAATCTTATTGGTGAATCATGGTTTTGTCCCACCCCATGACCATATTGTGATTTCCCACTTTCCCCCACTTTGGACCCACCTCATCTCATGGCTTTGCTCTGTGAAAATCCCTTACAAACGCAACCCTCTTGGCAACTCACCTGGAGCCTCTTCTGCCACTCTCTCAGACAAAAGCTTCTTTCCCAATAAATATACTCTGCTCTTAACTTCTGTTGTTTCTAGAATTCATTCGTCGATTTTAGAGAACACAAACTAATACTGGACATCTAACAGGTTGGGAATTTCCCCTGCATCAACCTTCTGAAAACTTCTTCATTCTTTACACATACACTCGCAATATGACCTGCTTCCCCATTCAATCAATATTGCCTGAGAGACTATGTTTACAAGCTTATTGGTTGATCATAGCTTCTACCCATATTGTACCCATGCGGTTGTGCTCTATAAAACTTTCACTGAAAGGTGGGATCCTCAGTAACTCATTCGAACCCCTCCTGCCTCTTACCCTTTGTTCCTTAGAACTGACATCTAGCAGGTTGTGAGTTATAATATTTTCCTTATATCATTTGAAAGTCTTATTCTTATATCACAAACACATTGTATTACTGATCAGTGTCAAATTAACTTGCTAAATGTACTCATTAATTCTGTTATAGCAGCACAATTTATAATAGCTAAATCTTTGAAACAATCCATATGCATTGCGGTGACCACTACCTTAAGTAAAATATTGAGTAGTGGTGACAGCAGGCATTCCTACTGTATTCCCAAATTCAAAGAGAAGCTGATGTAACATTTGATCATTTATTGTCAAGTAGGGTTTTTGAATTTTTAATTTATTATTAGTTATCTACTAAGAATTTACATTTACAAGTTTTATTACTCATTGATGTTGGGATTATGAAATGCCTTTTTGCTATTATTGATATGCTTGGTTGGTTTTTTTTCTTCTTATGATTCTATATACAGTGAACTGTATTAAACAGTATTTCAAATGTTAAAAAAACCCTGTGCTCCTGTAATAACATAATCAGGACATAATTTCCTTTTATTTAATTGTTGGGCTCAATTTGATAAAACAAATTAAATTTTCATGTTTCTTATAGGTGAAATTGATCTACAGTTTTTCTTTGCTGTAACATTCTTGCCAGCATAGGGACACAGACAACTGAGTTGGGCATTCTTACTATTTTGCTTTACTTAGAGGATTCTACAAGACTGGCTAAACCTTTTTCAAAAACATGTGATAAAATTCACTGGTGAAACCATCTTATTCAGGTCTTTATGTAAAATTTTAAATTACAGATGCTTAACCTGCACAGTAATTAAAATTTTCTGTTCTTCAGTTTTGGTAAATCATTCTAGTGTGGTCTATTGAGTACAAAATTTCAAATTCATTACTGTAAATTTGCTCAGATGAGCCTCTTCTGATCTTTCATAAGATTTGTGTGCTTATATATGTCCCCTTTTTATCACTGATATTTATGATATTATGGTTTATTATTCCTTCAAGTTATGCTCATTAACAAATTTACAGTGTTCTTATAAAACAGTCATATTTATCTTTTCAATATATTTTGTTTCCTTTTAAATAAAATTAATTTCAGGCTTTTTATTTATTCCTTAATTTAGCCCTTTCTTTGGCTTTAATTTGTGATTAATTTTCTTACAGTTCAAGTTAGGTCATTGTTCTTCAGTCTGTTAATTGCACTAATATACATGTTTAAGGGAACAAATTTCTTCAGTACTGGCTATATGTGTTTCACATTTTTCAGAGACATTTTTATTATCACTCATGTCAAAACACTTTACAGTAACCTCCTGCTTCTTTTCTACTCAAGGAATATTTTCAAATGTGTTGCTCAATTTCGGACATACTTCTAGATCTCATCTTCTTATTGACTCTTCACTAAAATTGCACTGTCGTCAAAAGATATATTTTGCATGACTTTAATGTATTGAAATGTGTTAATATTTTCTTTATGGACCTGTATGCCATTAGTTTATTTATTTATTTATTTTGATTTTAAAGAGAAAAAACCAGAAAAATCAAGAAGCAAGTGAAAAATTTAAAACAATAGTAAAATCAAAATGATGATAACAATAAAAACAATGACATTATAAGATTTCAAAACAAGATGAAAGGAATTAAACAGTGGTTGCTACACTGCATGTTGTTATTCTCAGAGTAATTGCTCAAGCCACCAGATACCAGCACACAAAGTAGACAAAGCAGTAAAATTTCCCCATGACCAGTTTCTTTCCCTTTTACTATATCCATTGTGACTTTTTTGGATCTGTTTACTTTCAGTTTTTTACACTAGCAAGACAATATGGTGGTGCCAGGGTGGTTAGCTCAGTAGCATAAGCACTTACCTGGCAAATATGAGATTGTGAGTTTGATTCCTGGTACTAAAAGACAAAACAAAACAAAAAGAAAAACAAAAAAGAGATTTACAATTAAGACAATACAGTGTTTACACATGCAAGTCTGATTTATTTGACTTATGAGTATGGTTTCTAGTTGGATCCATTTACCCATAAAAGCCTCGAGATTATCATTCTTTATTGCTGAGTAGCATTTCATTTTATAAAAATACTACATTGTTTCATCCATTCTCAGTTGATGGACATTTGGGTTGTTTCCAAGATTTAGCTATTACAAATTTTGCTGTTATACGTGTGAGTGCACATACATTGTTGTTGTGTGATATTTTCGATTCTTCTGGGAAAATACCCAGAAGGGGAATAGCTGGGTCAAATGGAACCACTAATCCTAGTTTTCTGAGGAATCTCCATATTTATTTCCACAGTGGTTGCACCAGTCTACACTACCACCAACAGTGGAGAATTCCTTTTTCCCCCACTTTGCCAGCATTTGTTATTGGTTAATTTCTTTATGTTAGTCATTCTTTCTGGAACTAGCTGATATCTCAGCATGGTTTTAATTTGCATTTTTTGAATGACCAATGATGTTGAACATTTTTCATATATTTATTTGCCATTTGTATGTCTTCATCTATGAATTTTGTATTCATTTTAGATGCCCCTTTTTGGAGAGGGTCTTTAAATTTGGGAGACCTATATTTTTTCAACCATTTATATATTCTAGAAAAAAGTTCTTTGTCTGAGGGATGGTTGGCAAAAATCTTTTCCCAATCTGTGGGTTTTCTTTTCACTCTGTTGATGATTTCTTTCCATGTGCAAAAACATTTTAACACAAGGAGATCCCAGTTGTTGGTTCTTCGAAGTACTTCCTGTGCAGTTTGGTTTTTTGTTCATGATCTCTCGGCTTATGCACAAGTCCTCATTTCTAACTACTTTGTTTTTCAGTAGCTTTAGTGTTTCCATCTTAATATTTAGATCATAGATCCACTTTGACTTTAGTTTAGTGCATGGTGATAGGCACTGGTCTAGTTTAAGTCTTCAGCCCATAGAAAGCCAGTTTTTTTTAACACCATTTATTAAAGAGGCTGACTCTCTTCCAGTGGAAATGTTTGACACCTTTATCAAAGATAAGGTAGCTGAGTCTATTTGTAGTTGTGTCTGTATCTTCTGTTTTATTCATCCTCAGGTCTGTATTTTTGCTGATTTTATTATAGCAGCTTTGTAGTATAATTTCAAGTCTGGGATTGTGATGCTTCCTGCCTTGCCTTTGTTGCTTAGAATTGCTTTTCCTATTCTGGGTCTCTTCTGATTCCAGAAGAATTTTAGGAGTGATTTCTTTAGATCTGTGAAGTATGCTAGTGGTATTTTGATTGAGATTGCATTAAATCTGTACAACAGTTTTGGAAGAATGGCCATTTTCACACTGTTGGTTCTTCCTATCCATGACCAACTGATGCATTTACATTTTCTGAATTCCTCTTCTGTTTCTTTTTTCAGAGTATTGTAATTTTCACTGAATAAATCTTTTACTTCCTTTGTTAGATTTATTACTAAGTATTTCATTTTTTTATTTTATTATTAAGGGTGTAGTTCCCATAATTTCTCTATCAGTGAGTTTGTTGTTTGTGTACAGGAATGCTACTGTTTTTTGAGTGCCAACTTTGTAGCCAGTTACACTGCTGAATTTGGTTATTAGGTCTAGAAACATGTTGGTGGAGTATTTGGGGTCTTCTGTGTAGAGTACCATGTCACCTGCAAATAATGATAATTTAATTTCTTCTTTTTCTATCTTCATGCTTTTCTTTCTCTCTCTTGTCTATTAGCTCTCATGTTTCCAGAATTACATTGACTAGAAGTGGTGATAACAAGCAACCTTGTCTTGCTCCTGATTTTTGAGTGAAAGCTTTCAGTTTTTGACCTTTAGTATGTTGTTGGCTGTTGGTTTGTCATAGACGGCTTTTATCAAATTGAGGTAAAGACCATCTATTCTGATTTTCTGTAGGTTTTTTTTTTAATCATGAATGAGCTTTATCAAAAGCCTTTTCTACATCTATTGAGATGATCATTTGATTTTTGTCTTTCCTTCTATTAATATGGTGTATCACATTCATTAATTTTATAGGTTGAAACGTTTGTGCAGTTCTGGGATGAATCCCACTCGGCCATGGTATATAATCTTCTTGATGATTTGCTGCATTCTGTTTGCTAGTATTTTATTCAGGAGTTTTGCATCTATATTCATTAGAGTGATTGACCTATAGTTTTCTTTTTTAAGGCCTCTCTCTGGTTTTGGTATCGGGATGTCTTGGTTACTTTTTTCTCATTGTTGAGACAAAATACCTGACATCCAACATGAAGGAAGGAAGGATTTATTTCTTACTGTTTTGGAGGTTTCAGTTCATACCCATTTGGCTCCAAGGCAGGATGGTGTGGTTGGGCAACCATTCATGGCCACCTAGAACAGCAAGAGTGAGCAGTGAGAAAGAGGAAGACATGCCTTCTTCCTGCCCTTACATTGTATGTTGGCCCAACCCCTACGTGGGTGCAGCACTCACACTGCCAATTCAGTGCTAAACAACAAACCAATCTCAAATGCTAGATTCAGTCACCTCCATGACCGCATAAGGCTTGGGGAGGCCACCTAGACACAAACCATAACACAGGATAATATTTACTTCCCAGAATGAGTTAGGGAGAATTGCTTCCCTTTCAATTTCATTAAAGAGTTTGAGGAGTATTGGTATTAAATTATCTCTAAATTTCTTTTAGAATTCAGTTGTGAATCCATCAAGACCTGAGCTTTTCTTTGTTGGTAAGTCATTAATTATAGTTTCAGTTTCACTAACTGATATTGGGATATTCAGAACTTTTATATTTTCTTGATTCAGATTTTGCTAGGAATCTGACCATTTCTTCTATGTCTTCTATCCTATGAGAGTAAAGGTTTTCAAAATAAGTATTGATAATCTTCTGTATTTCCACAGGATCTGTAGTGATTTCACCCTTTTCATACCTTACTGCATGAATTTGAGGTTTTTCTTTCCCCTTTTGATAAGGTTGGCTAGGAGCTTATCAATTTTATTTATTCTTTAATAAGCAAGTTTTTGATTCATCAATTGTTTATATTTTTTTCCTAGTCTCAATTGCATTAATTTCTTCTCTGATCTTTATAATTTCCTCTCTTATTTCGGCTTTGGGTTTAACTTGTTCTTCCTTTTCTAAAAATTTGAGGTGCATAATTAGGTTGTTTATTTGTTCTCATTAAGTTTCCCTGATATGAGAATTCACCACCATAAATTTCTCTCTTAGTACTGCTTTTACTGCATCCCACAGGTTAATTTTGAAAGATAGTTTTGCAGGATACATCAATCTGGGTTGGAAGATGTCCTCTTTCAGTAGTTGAATTACATCCCTCCATGATCTTCTTAACTTACTGGTTTGTGTTGGGAAATCTGCCATGATTCTGATAGGCTTTCCTGTGTAGATAATCTGCTTGTTTTCTCTAGCAGTTTTTAATATTCTGTTCTTATGCTGAATTTCTGGGATCTTGATATTTATGATTATTATCTCTTCTTGAAGTTTTTCACTAGTAAGTATGTAGTGGCCTTCTTTATCTCTTTTGATCATTCTTGCTTTGAAGCTCACATTGTCTGCAAACAGAGTAGTTACCCCTTCCTTTTTCTGGGTTCCTGTCACATGGAGTATTGTTTTACATCCTTTGACTTTTAGGGTATGAATTTCCTTCTGAGTTATATGTGTTTCTTGTGTACAGTATATTGTTGAATGTTGTTTCTTGATCCACTCTTCCAATCTGTTTCTTTTGATTGTTTATTGAGGCTATTTATGGTAATGGTTATAACTGATATGTATTGGCTTATCTTTGTCATGTTGTCTTTTTGCTGTTTGT
This sequence comes from Hydrochoerus hydrochaeris, assembly GCA_004027455.1. Classification (NCBI taxonomy): domain Eukaryota; kingdom Metazoa; phylum Chordata; class Mammalia; order Rodentia; family Hydrochaeridae; genus Hydrochoerus; species Hydrochoerus hydrochaeris. The sequence continues at coordinate 134,557 of PVLA01005155.1, read as the reverse complement.
TTCCTACTTTTCCCCTCTGTTTAATTGCTTGTCCTGCTTCTTGGTTTCTTTCTGTAGTTGTGGTCATTTTTATCTCTTTCTAGAATATCTTTCAGTACTCTTTGTACTGGGTGGTCATGAAGTTCTTTGGTTGTTCTTTGTCATGGAAGTATCTTATATTTCCACTAATTTTGAAAGACAGTTTTGCAGGATACATCAATCTGGTTTGGAAAATGTCTTCTTTCAGTACTTGAATTGCATTACTCCATGTTCTTAACTTAATGGCTTGTGTTGGGAAATCTGCCATGATTCTGATAGGTTTTCCTTTGTAGGTAATCTGTTTGTTTTCTCTAGCAGTTTTTAATATTCTGTTCTTATGCTGAATTTGTGGGATCTTGATTTTCTAGAGATGTAGATTTATTTTGCTTATGGCTAATTGGAGATTTATATGCCTCATTTATCTGAATGTCTGGTTCTTTCCCTGTGTTTGGGAACTTTTCTGCTATTATTTTGGCAAATAGTCTTTTTATTTCATTTATGTTGTCTCTTCTTTTGTTGACAACTATCAAACCTTATACTGTTTCTGTTTGCATCATCTTGCAGTTGTTGAATTGTTATTTCCTGATTACTTGTTATTTTAAAAAAATCTTTCATTTCATAATCACTAGCCACAATCCTGTCTTCAAGGTCTGAGAGTCTGTCTTCAATTTCATTTATGTGGTTTTGCCCATAATGGAATTTTTAACTTCCTGGATGTATCCTTGAATCTGTTTCTTGTATTCTAATTGCTTCCTGTATTATTCATTCGAGGTTTCCATCATTTTTTATGCTTCTCTATTTTTTTAAAATCTATATCTTCTTTGGATATACTCACCAATTCTTTCATTATGTTTATCATTCTTGTTTTTAACTTGAGATATATTTTCTGATCTGATTTCCTTTACAATCTCCTGGAGTTCTTTCTTTACTTTCCTTGCTATCATTTCAGAGATTTCAGATATGTGACTTCTAATTTCTTTTATGTCTATGTCTCCTGTATTGGATCTCAATGGGCTGGAAGTTTGAGACTGAAATTTGTTCTTTCATTTTGGCATTTTCCTGTTCTTCTGATTCAGTTGGATGCCAAGTCCTAGTTGCTTTCTGGACTTGCAGCCTGTCTAGCAGTGGGCCTCACTGAGTGTTGCTGGGCTGTGGGTCGTGGGTGCAGACTCTCAGTCTCCATAGGCTTCAGAGGTGGTTCCTGGCTGTAGGAGGGTCACTGGGGTCAGACTTTCAGTCCCTGTGGGCCTCACTGAGGATTCCTGGAGGACTGTGGTTTGCTGTCATCATTTTTTAAATGAGAGAGTTAGAAAACAATGTTCAATGAGGCCCTGAATGTGAACCCTGGTACCAAAAAAAAAACAAAAACAAAAGTTGAATTCTTGATTATAGCATTCTCCATATGATGATTTCATATTTGTACATCTTAAATTTTCTGTATCCTTACTAATATTTTGTTTTCTGGTATTAGTAGTGAGAAATGTGTGAAAGGATCTTGCTATGATTTTCATAGAAGTTTTTAGTTTATTCAATTCATTAACATTCATTCAACAATTATTATGAGTCCACTAAGTTTTAGCAAATATAGCCTGTGAATTCTTTTGAGGATGTTTTTCCTAACTAAGGGGAACACTTCTAATTTTAGTCATTTTAATGTAAATAAGTTGCATACAAATTTAAGTGTTTTTTTTAATCTTCCTATTGAAATAGTAATCTTTTATTTTAATAAAATTTTCAACTTTGTTTTTGTTGAATGACTGGTTCATAATCTATTTTCTGATGTTAATATAGTTATTCAATATTTCTTTGGTTCATGTTTGCATTTAGTTTTACCTTTCTAGTAAGAATTTCAATCATGTTTATTTTGGGGAGCCTGAACTTTACATTTTTATGTACTAATTCATTTAATCTGCACAGTGAGCCTAGGAAATCAAATGATTGCTGTTCTTATCCTTTTTGTTTTACAAATGGTGAAACTGGGGGTGGGGAAAGAAGCAAAACAACAACAAAAACAAAAACAGAACTCTTGTCCAAGATGACATAGGCAGGGTGGGAGCCCATGTGTTGGCTGCAGTCTGTTCTTTTGCTGACTACACAATGGTACCACCGTAAAAAATGTTAAGATTCAAAACGTAAAAACCTTAGAGGGAATCATGGGTTCACCACCCCACCTTCTATGCAGTTACCCTAAACTCAGTGCTTAGAAACAGCCATGTGTTTGGAGTTTAATGCTCTGCTGCCACCATGTTGAAATCCTTCATAATTTTCTCTGTGAATGTGTGCCTTGTAAATGAAGGCTGCTGAGATGATGTAGCTACTCTGGCAGCTTGGAACACTCTTGCTTCCTTGGGAGAGACTCTAAGCCTATAGCTTCCCTGACTCTACTCAAAGACCATGCTTGGATCCCCAGTCAGTCAGGAGTTGGTTTTGGGGTATCAGGTGCTGTATTTTAAGTCATGGGAGAGGCCAGGACCTGTGAGGGTCTATAGTCTACACATATACTGCAGGTACTTCCTGCCAAGCAGCAGCTCATCAGGACCAAACAAAAACCAGCGTGACAGGAGAAAGCAGACCACTAGAGAAGGGGGAAAAAAAGGAAATTTGGTTTCCTTCTCTTTCTTTCCTGCTTTTTTGAACAAGTGATCCAAGAGTTTGATTTTAGCCTGGGCCTGTAAATCATGTCTTCCCACCTGGCAGATACCGTTTACTTTGCTGATTTATTTTCTTAACACCATTATTTCATTTAGCTTTTATATCTTAAATATCTTCTAAGTACATTGTTCTATTTAGTATGGAAAATTTATCTTCTCATAGCTCCCAGATACAATTTCTATTTTACTATGGATATTTGCAGTTTACTGAGCATCGCTACATAAAGCCATTTGCTTCTTCTCCTAAGCAACATGGGAAATATTATTATCCTTTGAAGAGAAACAAGTGAGTTACTCAAGGTTGCATATTGAACAAGTGGCTGAACTTGGGTTAATTCCAAAACAGTAATCACAACTCATATTTAAGAAGGCATGCCTTTCGCCTATCGAAAAGGACATTTACTGTCCAATATGGGCTATGGAATTTCCACATTGCTGCTTTAGAATAGCTACTTATTAAGTACAAGCTGCTACTAACATGTTTTATTTACATGACATTTTGGTACCAACTTTACAACTGTTTCAGCCACAAGCAAAGAAACAAGTAGCTGCAAGTGGGTAATTAGGATTGTACTGGAGTTGGGAGGTGGGTGGAAAGTCCTTAAAGTCTGAACATCTGGTTGTTACACTTGGTGAGCAATAAATGATTAAAGCATTGCTGACACCAGCTAGCAGAAATGTATTCTGAAGCTTTGATTTTATATGGGATTTGATTTTCAAAGCACCAATGATAAAAATGTAAAAATAATCTAAAATGTGACTAACCCACATGACCCACCTACTTCTTGTCAATTCATTCTATTTGGTATTTCACACAGTACATTGGAATGTTTGTTGGTGTAATGAAGTTCAGGATCATTACTATATCTACAATCCTTCCAAAGTAGACCCAAAGATTATTCCTTACAAAACTGCTTTGAGTTATTCCAGACTGAACACAGACGCAGCATGGAGATTGCTCTTCTTTCTATGGTGCAGCCTCTTAACCAGTGACGCATTCTTTGAAATTTGATTCACTTACTCTCTGTAGGCACTATAACAAAAAGTAAAAGTATTAAAAATAATAATTTCATACTAATAACAATGCTGAAAGTAAATAATAGAGTAGTCTAATTTCCAAATTATTTTTCCCTGAATTTGCTACTTATGCCAGAACACAGTCAGAAGCTCCTGAGTGGTATGTATGCTGTTTATTTATAGAGAAGGGTGAGAGGTGGTATTTTACATAATGGAATAATTGCATAAAGTGAAACTCTTTCCAAGGCTCTTACACATTACTGTCTCACTCAGTGAAAGAACTTGAGGCACTGAATTTAAAAAATACAAAACAAAAACACATTTTAATTTCTCCTAAAGTGGAGAAGGGAAAGAGAAGTGTGATGCTAACTTTTTGGAATATATAACAAAGCACTCAGAATCTAAGCTAAGGGATTGTGGAGTCCAGGGGAGAGTTTTGCAGCTAGGAAAATATTGGCAATGAGAGATGGTGAAGTAAGATGAGGTGGCTGATTTTCAAGATTTCAGGGATTGGAGTAGAAAAGACAACACACGGTTAATAAGTTTGGAGACAGGCCCATCGTCAGAGCAAGCTTGTTTGTTACTTGTAGTTAAGAAATAATAAAGTCTCTAAGGACGCAGAGTTAGTGAGTGAGGAGTGAGGAGGAGTCTAGTGTCCAGTAGAAGTGACCCTACCGCGTGGCAAGACACCCTGAAGAACTATTTAATTGTTGATCTGCAGATCAAGAATTTCTTGATCCTGGCTTTACTGTGTATTGCAAGAAAAAAACACCACCTCACTGTGCTTCTCACCTGTTCTACAGACTCTGAACAGACTTTTCTTAAAGTTTTACCGAAAGGAATTTAGCAGAAAATCTTATAGAAAGTTAAAAAATATACAATATGTGTGAGTAGCTGTCCTATTACTCAGTTCCTGGTGTTTCACAAACAACAGCAACAACACATTAGATTTTAGAAGGCAGTGGATGGACAGCCATCTGTACACAGTAATAAATTCCTCAGGAGATTATATATTGTTTGAGCATTAGGGTTTAAAATGCAGAATGTGAAAAATCATGCAGTTATTTAGGTGTTACAACTAAAAGTAACTTAAAATTAATTTTAAAAAAGAGTGTTAGAGAATATCCTGGCTTCAGTCATCATGCCTTAGAACAGGTGTCCACTCCTCAAAAACAAACAGAAGGATAAATCACTCTAAAATAGCCTCTTTACTGGAAGCTTGTGTTCTGTCCTCTTGTAATATTTGGTGTTTCTAACCCTGAGTTCAGACTTTTTTAGAGAACTAACAGGTTGGCAGAATGGACCTAACTGCAAGTTGGAATTCCTTGTCCTGATTTTTCACGCAGCCCTGTATCTTGCGCTGTCTTTGAAGCCTCCCTAAGCATAATATAAGGAAGGCTCGTATATGCTTCAGGGAAGATTCAAGCATACAAACAGATGAACGAAAAACAAAAAATTCCAAACAAAAAAGAGCAATGCATACCACAAAAACTAGAAAGATCTTAAAAGAACACAGACCTTTCCTCGGTTTATTATTTATTCTTGAAAAATTTGAAACAAACATATAGAAATTTCACCTACATTCTAAATGGCAAGAAGCAAAGCTAAAAAGAAAGAAAATTACCGACCGTAGCCATGCTCTTTGTCCTGAAGGAAAATGGGAGTCTTACGTGTTTTATATAAACATGCCTGAAAGATATTCTACAGGACTGTGGCCATGGCGCAGAGTAATTTCGTCTCATCTTCCTCAGTGAACAAGAGTTTTCATCTGAATGAAATGATTAAGCCAGACATTTCCTCATCAGATGAGTCAGGGATGACCAACATTTTGGCTAAAAGTTAAAACTTTCTCTTGTACTTTCCAACAACTCTATCTAATGAGAAATGGATTTTCAGATTTTTTTCCTGAATATCAACAAAAACAGACACAAATTATATCTAACAAACATGCATAGGGGAGCTCTTACAAGTTGGGAATCCTGATTTCCATTCACCTGACAAGTGTTCATGGAGTTGTGGCCATTGACAGAACAAACTACCTCTTTCCTACAGAAAAAATCACTTTCCTATGGTCCTCTAGCCCAGCATCTGAGTTTCTGGGCTCTCTTATTCTTAGGGCCATCACCAGTCATGGGACTCCTTCCTGATTCACCCTCAAAATTTTCATCTCCTGGGGAAACACATGGTTGACCCCTGTGGTGAACTGACAACTGGTGTCAACTTGTAACACCAGCTGAAGTGAGTCAGTGTGGTGCTGGTGTGAAGCCCACCCAAGGACTGTCACTGAAAACATAAGGAGGAGAGCCAGAGAGGAAGAGGTGGTGCTGTTGGTGCTCCTGCTGCCATTCATTCTCCCGAGGAGCTTGTTGATGTAAACTTGACTGTTCTCTTCATCAAACAAACTTGGGAACCTGTCGCAGAGAATGGCAGTGGTTCACGTAGGACATTGCTGTGGGATCCACACCCTCATATGGGTTCTTTGGGTCTTTAGTGAGTGGGCAGATTTCCTGCACTTTTTGTACTGACTCTTTGGGTATTATAAAATAATTCTATACATTATGCGCCCTATGTTAAATTGTTTTCCTTTCAGACTCTGACGACAACAACTCTTGGCCTATTGCAGCCTTTCTCCTCTTCCTCTTGTTTTGCTTTTTCTGTGATTCTGCGTGTCGTCCACCCTTATCCTAGGTATCTTTTTATCTTAGAACTGAACACATAGATACTCATTCCTCCCCTTCCTCAAGCAAAGGTAAAGATGCCAAGGGAAGAGAAGGGGAAGACAATAGCTTTCTTTTACTTCATTCTTTTCTTTGGCTCACTAATTTGGATCTACAGCAACTTCAAATTGAAAGCAGAGAGAGGAAATGGATAATTAATACAGAAAATATAGGTCGGTTTTTCTCAGAGAGCGCATGTCAAAAGGCCACATTTCCCTCTGCTGAGGTGCACCATGCAAGTGGCAACGTGGTAGCATGTGACTTCCCTACACTCAGGGCCCCTGAGCCCCTCTGTACAGTGGTTGCCTGGCATGTTGCCTGTTGCATCCTTTTCACACCAACCTCTGAGTGTGGCTTGTCTTGCCAAGTACTTTCTCTAGCACAGTCTTAAGCAACCAACCTAGATACACAGATGTGAAGATGATAACGGTGAATGAGGAGTCATATCCCCAGGGACACTTCCTGTCCTCTAAAGATGAACTCTGAAAATTGTTTCCTAAGGCCTGTGGGAGTCCCTAACAGGACTGAGCCCCAATAACCATAGCACTGTGCAAATTGCTATTCCTGTACTGCATTTTCTCCTGGCTGTTATTCTTGTGTGCTGTCCTTATTTCCTAATACTTTCTGATGTCACTCACTCACTACCCATCTCCCAATCCTTTGCTTAGGGTGAACCTTAGGAAGAACCCACATTAACATAATCCCTGCACTGAAAATCACTGGATTAAAAGGACTTGGATACATCCATTCTGTGCATTCATAGGGTTCTGATACACACATTTTAATGAGGTTACCTCCAGATACGTCCCATTTTGATAGCTGCTTGTGGTTAACTAGCAGATTTATGACATATTATTTAATTTGAACCTGAGAGATTACTAGCACATGCAAATAATTGCTTACAAAAGTAAAAATAGTGTCAGAAAGAATAAAGAACTTATTTAAAGTCACGGCAATGAGCTGGGAAGAAACTCTAGATTTCTTTTTACTACGTGACTATATGAGTGAAATCATCCTACAGTGAGGAAATTTTTCCTTTCCTGTCAAAATTATAGAATGAGAATTTTACTACTTTTAATATGATCTTTGCTGCAAAAGGGTAATATATTGGTTTCCTATTTTCTTCAGCAGGGAATACAGATCAGCTAGAGTCTATGTGAAATAAGAGAGTGATATAATTCCTGAAAATAGAGCATTAATTAGGAAATCCTTTTGTACAGTTGCATGATGGCACTTCTCTCTTGTTCCCAAAGCAACCTTTAGGAGAAATGAGGATGAGGGTGGATGGGATGGGAGTTGGGGAGAAAATATGAACTACGTTTAGCAAAAAAAAAAAAAAAAAAAAAAAAACTTAGGTGATTCATTTCAGATCACCTGTGAAGACCGTCATCCTGCAGAAATCCTCTTCTCATAAGATGTCCCAAACCGCTCTGACTGATATTAAAGGGAAAATTCCTCCAAGATAAACACTTCATCTGTGAGTAAGACAGGCTACTTGATCTTATTGAAAAGATTAATTCACCAGGTCTATAAGTTTTAATCCTGAAGCTGAAGTTAAAACAATGACAAAACTTTGTTCTTCCATAAAGATATAAAATTTCACATCTAGCCAGCACAGAGGAGTGTATTATTTGCATCCTGTTTGTGTTGCTATGTGTACAATTTTAGAATTTACCCTTTAGTCTTAAATGAGTATAAAACTTTTAAATTCCTTACATTTTTATAAAAGTACCTTAAGAGAAGCTTCAAAAACATCTGAAGAGAGATGAATAGAATCACTGTTGACATTTCCAATGTAAAAACAAGTATTGTTCTTACTTTGGAAATGTTCTGTTTAACTGGAGCATATATAATGTTGTGCTTTAAGTTCCTGTTTTACTTTGTAATGAAGAGAAATGATCTTAACTACAAAGTCTACTCCAAAAAAATGTAAAACTAATACATCAATTTTCATATTAGTTAGCAGTTGTTACACTTTATATTTTATTAATTTTTGTTAAAACTCTTCTGGGATAAATTTGTCTTTATCTTGCACAGATTACTCTCTTTCTTCTTTTTTCTTTTTTTTATTTTAAAGAGAATAAAACAAAAGAGGACAGATCTAAGCAGATCAGAACAGAACAATGTAAGCAACACAGCACTTCACAACAAGACAATTGGCTATTAACATTAACTATCATAATGTCTCTTTCTTTGAAATAGTTGAGCTTAGCTTTACACACAATAATGTCAAACATAACAAAATAGAATAAAACCACTCATGAGAATGAAAGTATTACAAGGCATTCTGAACCAAATAACAGAAGATAAACAATGGCTGCTATATTATCACATTTTCCAGAAAAAATTTGTTTAGACTATCATACATATTAAAATCCAATAAGACACAACATAATAAAACCAAAGGTAATAGAAAAACAAAAGCATGGTAGGACTTCAGAGCAAGATGATATTAAATCAGCAATGGCTGCCATAATGTCTTGTTTTCTTCAAAGTAGCTGTTCATACCATCACACATAATAAGGTCAAACAAAGCAGAATAAAACCATTCCAACGAATGAATGAAATATAAGACTTCAAAGCAATATAAATGGGAACCATGATTACCATAAAATCTTCTGTACTCTTACCATTTCTTACACTAGGGAGACAATACGGTATTTACACATGTGAGTTTGATTTATTTCACTTATGAGTATGGTCTCATGTTGCATCCATTTATTTTTAAATATCTCAATGTGCTCATTCTTTATAGCTGAGTAGTGCTCCATTGTATAAAAGTACCACAATTTTTTACCCATTCCTCAGTTGATGGGCACTTAGGTTGTTTCCAAGATCTGGCTATTACAAATTGTGCCGCTGTAAACATGGGTGCGCATATATCACTGTGTTTTCAGATCTTCTGAGAATATGCCTAGGCATGGAATAGCTGGGTCAAATGAGACTTCGAACAACAGCTTTTTGAGGAATCTCCAGATTGACCTCCACAGTGGTTGCACCAGTCTACACTCCCACCAACAATGCAGAAGAGTTCCTTTTCCCCACAGCCTCTCCAGCATTTGTTGTTGGTAGTTTTGTTGATCCTGGCCATTCTTTCAGGAGTAAGATGGAATCTCACTGTGGTTTTGATTTGCATTTCTCTAATGACCAATTATGATGAACATTTTTTTTCATGTATTTATTTGCCATTTGTATTTCTTCATCTGAGAACTGTGTATTCATCTCAGATGCCCATTTTGGATTGGGTCTTTTAATTTCGGGCATCTTATTTTTTAAAATTCTTTATAAGTTCTAGACAGAAGTGCTTTGTCTGAGGGACAGTTTGCTAAGATTTTTTCCCAGTTTGTGGGTTTTCTTTTAACTCTTCTGGAGATTTCTTTCGACATGCAGAAACACTTTAATAAGATATGATCCCAGTTATTGATTCTGGGAAATATTTCCCATGCAGTTTGGTTCTTGTTCATGAATTCTCTACCAATCCCTATGTCTTCAAGATTTTTACCTACTTTGTCTTCCAACAGATCTAGTGTTTCTGTTTTAATATTTAGATCTTTGATCCATTTAGATTTTAGTTTAGTACATGGTGATAGGCATGGGTCTAGTTTTAGTTTTTGGCATATGGATAGCCAATTTTTCCAGCACCATTTATTAAAGAGACTATCATTCTTCCAGTGAACATGCTTTTCCCCTTTATTAAAGATAAGATTGTTGAGTGTGTTTGTAGTTGTATCTTCTAGTCTATTCCATTCATCTTCGGGTCTGTTTTTATTCCAATACCATGTTGATTTTATTACAGTAGCTTTGTAGTATAACTTCAAGTCAGGGATTGTGATGCTTCTTGCCTTGGCTTTGCTGCTTAGAATTGGCTCTGCTATTCTAGGTCTCTTCTGATTCCAGGTGAATTTTAGGAGTGACTTCTCTAGATCTAAGAGGTATGTTAGTGGTATTTTGATTGGTATTGCACTGAATCTGTATAACAATTTGGGGAGAATGGCCATTTTCACAATATTTATTCTTCCTATCCATGTATAAGGGATGTCTTTCCATTTTCTGAGGTCCTCTTCGATTTCTTTTTTCAGAGTATTATAATTTTCCCTGTACAACTCTTTTACATCTTTCGTTAGATCAATTCCTAAGTATTTCATTTTTTTGGATGCTAGTGTGAAGAGTGTGGCTTCTCTTATTTCTCTCTCAGTGATTTTGTTGTTAGTATATAAGAATGCTGTTGATTTTTGAGTATTGACTTTGTATCCAGCTACATTGCTGAATTTATTTATTATATCTAGGAGTCTTTCAATGGAGTTTTGGGGGTCTTTTTGTTGAGCATCATGTCATCTGTAAATAATGATAATTTACCTTCCTGTTTTCCTATCTTTACTCTTTTTATTTCTCTCTCTTGTCTAATTACTCTGGCTAGTATTTCCAGTACTATGTTAGGTAGGAGCAGTGATAAGGGACATCCTTGTCTTGTGCCTGATTTCAAGGTAAAGACTTTCAGTTTTTGGCCATTTAATATGACACTGGCTGTTGGTTTTTCATAGATGGCCTTTATCATATTGAGGTAAAGACCATCTATTCCAATTCTCTGTAAAGTTCTTTTCATGAATGTTGGTGTTGGATCTTATCAAAAGCTTTTTCTGCATCTATAGAAATGATTATGTGATTCTTACTTTAGGCTTTATTGATATGGTGAATTATATTTATTGGTTTATGTATGTTGAACCATGCCTGCAAGCCTGGGATGAATCACACTTGGTCATGGTGTATAATCTTCTTGATGATTTTCTGCATCCTGTTTGGCAACATTTTATTGAGAATTTTTGCATCTATGTTTATTAGGGAGATTGGCCTGTAGTTCTCTTTTTTAGTTGGGTCTTTCTCAGGTTTTGGTACTAGAGTGATAATTGCTTCCAGAAATGACTTAGAGAGAATTGCTTCCCTTTCAATTTCATTGAACAGTTTGAGGAGTGTCGGCATTAAGTCTTCTTTATATTTCATGTAGAACTCCACAATGAATCCATCTGGGCCTGGGCTTTTCTTTGTTGGTAGGGACTTAATTATATTTTCAATTTCACTAATAGAATTTGGGTTATTCAGCAGTTTTACATCTTCTTGATCCAGCTTTGGTCCATTTCTTCTGTGTTATTGTGCCTATGATAGTAGAGGTTTTCAAAATAGATGTTGATGATCTTCTGTATTTCCACAGAGTCAGTAGAGATTTCACCTTTTTCATTCTGTATTGCATGAATTTGAGTCTTTTCTTTCCTTTTTTAAATTAGGTTGGCTAGGGGTTTTTCAATTTTATTTATTCTTTCAAAGAACCAACTCTTTGATTCATTGTATAGTTTTCTTAGTCTCTATTGCATTAATTTCTGCTCTGATCTTTATAATTTCCTGCCTTCTTTTGGCTTGGGGCCTGGATTGCTCTTCTTTTTCTAGATGTTTGAGGTATAATATCAGGTTGCTTATTTGTGTTCGTTCTGTTTTCCTAATGTGGGAACTCAGTGCAATAAATTTTCCTCTGAGAACCACTTTCATTGCATCCCACAGGTTCCGGTAAGTTGTATTTATATTTTCATTTGCATGTAGATATAGTTTAATTTCTTCTTTAATTTCCTCTGTGACTCACTGATTGCTTAAGAGTGTATTATTTAATTTCCATGTGTTTGTGTGGTTTTTGCAGTTACTTTTATCATTAATTTCTAGTTTCATGGCACTATGATCTGATAACATGCATGGGACAATTTCAATTCTTTTGCATTTACTTAAATATGTTCTGTGGGTTAGTATATGGTGTGTTTTAGAGACTATCCCATGCACTGCTGAGAAGAATGTATATTCTGATTTTGTTGGATGGAACACTCTGTATACGTCTATCAAATCCATTTGTTCACAGGTGTGATTCAGTTCTGTTATTTCTTTGCTGATTTTCTGTCTAGTTGATCTATCCCTTTGTGTCAATGGTGTGTTAAGGTCTCCTGTTATAATTGTGTTATTGCCTATTTGATTTTTCATTTCTGTTAATACTTGCTTTGTGTAGCTGTGTTCTCTGGGATTTGGTGCATAAATACTTAAGATTGTTATCTCTTCTTCTTGCAGTTTTTCCCTAACTAGTATGCAGTGATCTTCTTTATCTCTTTGGATGCTTCTTGGTTTGAAGTTCACAGGGTCTGCAAACAATAGCTATTCCCACCTTTTTTTAGTTCCTGTTGCATGGAGTATTGTTTTCTATCCTTTGACTATCATTCTATGAGTTTCTTTTTGGGTTAGATGGGTTTCTTGTAGACAGGATATGGTTGGACATTGTTTCTTGATCCATTCTGCCAGTCTGTTTCTTTTAATTGGTGAATTGAGGCCATTTACATTAATGGCTATAACTGTCATATATTGGTTTATTGTTGACATGTTATCTTTCTGATGTTGTATCTTTACCTTCCCATTCTGTTTAATTGTCTGTCTTGCTTAGTGGTTTTTTTCCTGTGTGTATTTAGAATATCTTTCAGTATTCTTTGTAGGGTTGGTTTGGTAATCATGAAGTTCTTCAGCTATTTTTATCATGGAAGTATCTTATTTCTCCATCCATTTTGAAGGACAGTTTTGCAGGGTTCAGCAGTCTGGGTTGGAAGTCATTTTCCTTTAGGATGTGAAACACTTCACTCCCTACTCTTGTTGACTTCATTGTTTGTGTTGAGAAGTCTGCTGTCATTAGATAGGTTTTCCTTTATAGGTGATCTGTCTTTTCTCTCTAACAGATTTTAAAACTCTGTTCTTATGTTTTATTTCTGGGATGGTGATTATTATATGTCTGGGTGTAGTTTTGTTTTGGTTATGGCTATTTAGAGTTCTATATGCTTCACTAATCTGTATGTCAGTTTCCATATTCATGTTTGGGAAGTTTTCAGCAATTACTTCTGTAAATAGCCTCTTGACATCATTTGTGTTGTCCCCTTCATTTTCATTTATCCCTATTAATCTTATGTTGTTTTTCTTTGCATCATCTTACAACAGTTGAATTGTTATTTCCTGATTCCTTGTTATTTTTAGAAGATCTTTCCTTTCCTGTTCACTAGCTACAATCTTATCTTTGAGGTCTGAGATTCTATCTTCTCTTTTGTTGAGGTGGTTTTTGCAGCTTTCAATAGAATTTTTGATTTCCTGTATATCTCTTTGAATTTGCTCCATGTATTCTGTTTGTTTCTTAAACTGTTCATTCAGGGATTCTATTGTTTTGCTTTGTTCCTCTAATTTTTAGCTGTGTCTTCATTAGATGTGTTCAGTATTTCTTTCACTACTTTTATCATTTCTTATTTTACATGGGAAATTACTTCTGATTTGAGTTCCCTCATAGCTTCCCGTACTTACCTCTTTATTTCAGTTGGTATCATTTCAGGCATTTCAGGTATATGGCTAGTATTTTCTTCTATGTACATGGCTCCTAGGTTTTCTTGGGATGGGCTGGAGGTTTGAGATTGCATTTTGGTCTTTCATTTTGTCATTTTCCTATATTTCCATGTTTCCAGCGATTTTCCAGAGCTTTCCCTGGATGTGTTGGAAATCACCTCCTGTGCCTACTGCTAGTGGAACTCACCTGGCTTTGGCTCCCCTCGCGCGGTGGGCCTGGCTCCCCTGGTTCAATGAAGGTGGATGGGCACGGTCCTCTCAAGCCCACAGAACCTCTGGAGCCTAGTCCAGTGTCCTAGGGGGCTGGGTGAGCACCCAACTGTGAAGATTGATGGTTCCAAAGTGTTCCCGGGCTTGCGCCGGGAAGCTGCAACTCACTTTGTATTCTTGCTTCTTTTTTCATATCTAATACTGTAACGATGAAGTTGAAAGCCAGAAAGACTGTTTTCTTTGTTATTTTATACCTGGTACTAGATGCATATCTGATACAGTCCTGTCTGTTTTTTTAGCATTTGGATCTTGTTTTATTTTCTAATGACTTACTTAAAGGAAATAATGGAAAAACTAGTTGGCACACATATCTAACTTTTGATATCAGCTCATTTAAAAAATATGGAAAACTGCAATAAGTGAATGAATAATTCTAACACTTTCACTGACATTTGGATAAAGAAGTCATTCTTTCTTTTTATTCTATTAATCTTGAGAATTGCCTACTTCTTACCATTAACTTTGAAAGATTACAAAGAGCCTTCCTATAGAAAATGTAGATATTTATTTTCAATTTTATATATACTCTAACTAAATCAAAGATTTCCCTTATGATTCAAGTACAGGGTAGATAAATTTCATTTCAAAAGAAAAAAATTTAAGATCTCAGATGCTGGGTGAAAGTTAATTTTATTTTTATACATCCAGTATTATATTCTCAACTTAAGATAGGGTAGCTTTAGGTATAGTGTGGCATAAATTTTGTCAATAGGACATAAAATTCTTAGGGATTGTGTGTGTGTGTGTTTCTAAATTTTCAAAAAATTTTTGTTGTTTGGATGAGTTAGGATTGTGAAGATGGTACTATGTGTGGACTTTGGTTTCCTTCATTTAGAAACAAGACTCATTGAAAGGAGGCTTTTATTTTTGGGAAACATGAAAGGGAAAGGAATGTTTTAATGAGAAACATTAACATTTCCAATCTCCTCTTTTTTTAAATCCAGAGTAACAAAATTTTAAAAATAGGATCATATTTAACACATTTAGTTGTGTAGGTGAAAGAAAACTGAACTGAACTTGGACAGAAGATGTTCAAGATTTTAAATCTAAGTTGAAAAAATGTTTTTCTTGAAAGAAAGAAAGTTTAAATTCTTTCTGTTAATGCAAACATTAATTGAAAACTTTTTTCTGGGTATTTATTTACTCTTGTAAGATAAGGTCAATGTTGAGGTGTGTCATTGTAAAATTATTTGAAAACTGAAATCCAATAGGTCAGAGGAAGGTTAAAGTCAGTCCTGACAGTGTTTCTCCAACTCCTTTCCTCTAAGCTTCTTTGCTCGCTGTGAGATCATGGGTTAGCAATGCACTTATTCATTTGCAGAATTTTCACAGGATCCAATTTCATTTCTAATACTACTTGTTTGACCCAAATTTTGGGAAAATCTCACTTTTGTATTTGTGATAGACAAGATTTTTATAAAAAAAAAAAAGAAAAAGAAAAATTTTAACTCAAATTCCTGGGATAAAAGAATTAGCATTGATTTGCCAGCATAAAAGCAAAAAGTCTGTAAGGATTTCTTTTAGGGAAATATATTTTAATTAACCTGATTTTTCTGCTAAAATTGAGTTTTTGCTATTTTTTTATTTAATTTTGAATTTGATTTCTGAGAGGAGTCTCTGGACATAAGAAAGCTGTCATTTTGTGTTCTTGTCATTGCATTTTTATCATGAAACTACTTTCATACATTTAAAAACATACCTTACATATCTTAAGTAAAGTTTGGGATTAAGCAAAGCTCTGTATTATCTGATCTGTGTCGGAAGTAACTTTGGGTTAGAAGTACTGTACTGATTTGAATTTCTGTGCTATCACTGCACTAAGTAGGAGAATAATGTTCAATAAGAGATTTAATTTTTTCAGATCTCTGTTCTTCATTTATTATTCAATAGGACTTTTTTCTACTTTTCAGTGCAACTTGCAGGCAATATCCTGTACCCCCTAGATTTTTTCATATGTGGAAAAGCTATTATTTTCTCAATTCATAGGCATTGCTTTCAAATCCTTTAGCAGTTTTTATGAAGCATTTGAATTCCAGATTCAAATGAATTGTGAGAAATTGTTGCAATAATTTAATAGTTAATTTATTCTGCTACCAAATCTAAAGGAATATGAATTAACATAATAAGACCTAAGTCACCCTGAAACTGAAATCCAAATAATAGTTTCAGAAATAGTCACAGCAGTGGGAGCCTTCTGAAAGCAGCAACAAAGATCATAGGAACCGTAGCAGCAAAGACCAAAATAAAGATTGAAAACACAAGGGAATAGACTGAAAATTGTTTACACATTAAAATTAAGAACTACTGTATGGGAGAGGACATCAGAATGAACTTTAAAGAGCAAGTAAAAAGATTTTTATAATAAGTTTAAGTGTGCATATATATTTATAGCAATATACACATATGCTTTGGAAAGTAACACATTTGAAAAGTAATTTGAAAATATAAGATATGAAAATGGTCAGTCATTATGTAAAATGATGTCCAAACTTTTAATCAAATAATTGAAAATTGATATTTCAGAGAAGACATCTTTCAACTATTTCACTGACAGAGGTTGGAAAGAGTAGTGATGAAGTTGCTATTGATTTAACAATTTTTGGTGGGATGAAAAATTAACACAGTATTTCTTAGCAATTAGGCAAACACATCAGACAGCTTATCTCATGATCCATAAATTCTATTTTTTTGGAAACTTTTCTGGTAAGACATAACAGAATGCATGATGATTTTTTTCTAAGATTTACAATAGGAAAGGTGGAAATGTTTTTAAATGTTGAAAAACTTAGGTTAATTGTGGTACATAGAATTCTATGTAGTTCTTATAATTTGTGTATTTAATGTACTAAATTACTTATGTGATCATTGTTGGAAAAGTTACAGTTTCATAATGTTTAAAATGTATACATTAACATATTTTATAAAAGTGAAGACAATGAAGAAAGATTTATATTTATTTTAAGTAAGTAGGAAAGAAGCTAAAAATCTCAAGTCAAAATGGTATGTCTATACTGGCTTCTAAATCTTAGATTATTTCAATGTCTTGATATATACCTACATTTTCTAGTTTTTCTTTATGAAATAAAGAAAATACATAAAATATAATAAATAATCTTCATGGTTAAAAATACTATAAGCTTAACACTGTAATTCCATTTGTAATAACTTTCTTAAGCAAATATTAGGATGTATGGAGAGGACTTTTATGTAAATATGTTTACTATGATGCTTTTTAAAATAAAGAAAATAGAGGAGAAATCCCAGATGTCCAATGAGCAGTGGCTAAATCATAGACTCACCATGAAATGAGAGAATAATTCTCAGTAATGTAAGCAAATGCTAATTAGTGAAATAAGGGATTTGAATACAGCAAGATCTGAAGTATGAATCGTGCAGCAAGCATTTACCTACACATGAAGGGAGACACGAGGACAGATAAGAACACACCCACCCTTACACATACACACGCACTCACACCTGGTACAACCATCTAATCACCTATACCCATCCAGGCGGTCAAAACTGCTAATAATACTCACAGCTTCTTGGTGGGAATTTTGTTGTATTTTTTTTACATGTTTATATCTTCTAAACTCTTCACATTCAATGTGCTGCTGTTAAACAGCTATATTCTCTTCTCCTAATGTCTATCAAAAATATGTTTTCCATATTCTGGCTGGTTTTCTTTCACCCATTTAATTTTAACACAGGCTATGTTTCTTTTTTAATTTTATTTTAAAGAGAATAAAACAAAAAAAGGACAAATGTAAGCAGATCAGAACAGAACAATGTAAACAACACAGCACTTCACAACAAGACAATTGGTTATTAACAGTAGCTATCATAATGGCTCTTTCTTTAAAATAGTTGAGCTTAGCTTTACACACAATAATGTCAAACATAACAAAGTAGAATAAAACAACTCAAGAGAATGAAGGTATTCCAAGGCATTCTGAACCAAATAACCAAAAATGAACAATGGCTGCTATATTATCTAATTTTCCATAAAAATTTTGTTTTTACTATCATACATATTAAAATCCAATAAGACACAATGTTGTAGAACTAATAGTAATAGAAAAACAAGAGCATGGTAGGACTTCAGAGCAAGATGATACTAAATCAACACTGGCTGCCATATTGTCTTGTCTTCAAAGTAACTATTCATATGATCACATATATTAAGATCAAACAAAACAGAATAAAACCATTCCAAACAATGAACGAAGACATAAGACGTCAAAGCAGTATAATGGTGAACCACAATTTCCATAAAATCTTTTGTACTCTTACCATTTCTTACACTAGGGACACTATACATCATAGGCTATGTTTCTTAAACATTGTTTTATATCCATTTGCATGGAGGGTTAAGCAATATCTTTCCATGATTATTACCTTATGTAGAGTACATACCAGAGTCACCAAGAGGACAAGAAGGGCTGCGTTGGCAAACTTGAGGTTTTGGGCTCTTTGAGAGCCTTGTCTCAGGTCAAAGGAACAAATGTTGAAGTCTATGTGGTAGACACATCAAGTTAAAGCTTTATTCTTTATTTCGTTTTTGTTCTGTAGGTTTGGTTTGTATTTCCCCAGTGATTAGTGTTATTTAAGGTGCAAAACTACTCAACACCACTGATTATCTGGGAATTAAAAATCAAAATCATATCTTCCTTACCTCTTCATACTTGTTAGGATGACAGAGAGAAGGAAGGAAAAAGAGAGACAGAAAGAGAGAGATAGAGAAACAGACAGAGAGAGAGAGACAGAGAGAGACAGAGAGAGAGACAGAGAGAGAATGTTGATGAGAATGTGAATGTGGATTGGTGTAGGTTTCCTGAAGAAATTAAAACTACCACATGCATGACGCAGCAATTCTTCTTTGGGTGTGTACCCAAGAGAAATAAAGTCACACCACCTCACAAATGTACTCTCATATTTACTGAAGAATTATTTGTGATAGCAAAATATGGAAACAAACTCAGTTGTCCACCCACAGATGAATGCATAAGTATAAATGAGTAAATAAGTATAAAATTATGCTAAGGGAAACAAGGCAGACAGATAAAGAAAAATATTACATATTACCATGTATATTTCATCTTTTTAAAAAGTTACACAGAAACACAGAGTAGAAAAGTGATTTCCAAGGATAAAATTGTAGGAAGAAAAATGCGGAGATGTATACATCAAAGGCTAGAAAATTCCAGTTATGTCAGGTAAATAAATCAGAGGTCTAATATAAGGTTTGAGGCCTACATTAAATATTATAAAGTGTACTGAAAATATGCTGAGAGTAGTTTTTAGGTACTGTCACCCACACACAAAAATACTTCTATGAAGTTATGACTTCATTTACTTGATTATAATAATCTTCACTATGTACATATATATCAGACCATCTTACCATACACTCAACTGTAAATTATAGAAGTTTAAAATCTTTCAAGAATCATTTTCTATGGATGTGTAAAATTTTCATGAAAATGTTTAGTTTTCTCTAATGTTTCATTTTTGTTATTACTGCCTATTTATCTGTGGGTGTGAGTTCATTCACTGTCTGCTGTTTAGGCCAGGGCTGAATAAAGTTTGCAGTTTAATATCACCTAATTATGCAATGTTATAGTTTTCCAGTGTGTTCTTGAAACATTGACTACTTCATACAAATCAAACTTCCATTTCTGAGAAAGTGTCATAATCTTTTATTAGAGTAAAATTCATTACTCTGGAATCAAAATGTCATTGCTTCTAGACTGTAACAAATGGAAAACTTTCAATTATTGCTATCCCTGAGGTAAACATCTACTAAAATATCTTTCAATTACATAAATCATATGAAATTGGAAAATGGGAAAAGAATGACTCAGTTTCACTCCTTTCAGGAACAAATGAACGTTCACTGACTTCATTCCTTTCTAACAACAATTTCATTTCCTGTGCTGGGATTTTCTTCAAATCATAGATTAAAAAGTAAAAATTTTAACAAAAATTTAAAAATATTTGCTGCTTAGTGAAGATTTTATATAAAACAGCATTGTGTATACATACTTGACATAGAAAAATATGCTTATAGCTTTCTAAAAATTCGCATCTCGATTTAATCATATAAGCAATTTTCCAAATGTATTTAAAGGACTGGAGCATTGAAATAATATTGAATAATGGGTATTTTTTTTTTTTTTTGCCTAAGCGCGTGTCACTTCACTAGAAAGACAGACAGAGGTGCATGCACACATGTGCTGATACTTTTGCACGCTTCTAACGTTTGTGTGGAGGCTCAGTGCGTCTCAAAAGCACACATCGCCAGCTGCTCTGCTCTGTGCTCACAAGGAACAGGCAGGGCTACAGGTAGAGACCTCCCATGAAGAAAAAGAAACTTTTCTGATAGTTACTAATAGACCAAATAGAAATAAAGTAAATTGGTATTCTAGGTTTAGTATAAATGAAAAGCATTGTGTACTAACTGAATATACATATATAGTATGTTCATAGCTCATTAAAATTTATGTCTAAAACACAGCATATCTGTAGTGCTGTTCACAAAGATGTGCCATACCAGTGCTTTTTATTTCTCATTTTATTTATGTATCAAATTGTTATAAGCATGTTTTATTTTTATAATAGGAAAAAAAGTATTTTGTCTTCCCTGTCTCAAATTTATGCTTGTCAAAGGAAATTTATTACTTTTCACAGGATGATTTTCTAAGTAAATGTGTTCTCAGAAATGTGCCCACATGTTAATTCTAAGTAGTTAAGGATTCTTTTTAGATACTGAACTGTTTTTATTTTGAAAACAAAACAAAAAAAATAGAAATGATGATACAGAATTGAATTTTTGTTGTATATCACATTTTAGCATAAAAGGTATATATCACTTTTTTTAGTACATTATATACTGGGGATTGAATCCAGACCCTTCACACTGAACTACATCCCCAGCCCTTTCAATTTTCCTTGTACAAATTTTGGAACAGGGCATCATTAAGTCACTAAATTACCCAGCCTGGCTCAAACTTTCAATCTTCCTTCCTCGGTCTCCTAGAATATCGACAAGCACCATCACACCCAGCCATGTGCATGTCTTCTTAATATGGCCATTATTTTAGAAAGTTTTAGATAGTAATCAACATATAATTTCCACCTGTTACAATTTGCCTTTCATTTTTCCTTCGTAATGGTGTTCCTCTAATCAGTATTCCCACTTCGAAAGTCTGGCTTCAGAGCCTTGTTGAAGTAAGAGCAGCGCATGCATTGAACATTTCTGGCACCTCTATTCACTCTTAGGTTTCTGTTGCCTTTTTTATCTCTACATTCTGTTAAAAGACATTTAACCCATGCTAAATCCTAGTGTAGACATGGGAAGCGCCTCAAAAAGGCCAATTTCACCTGAATTAATAAATGATTTCTGTGCCTTCCTGAAAAATGTCTCCCTTCCCCCGATTGTGCTGTGGAAGCTCCACCCTGAATTTCTGAGGGGCAGGGAGTGATTGTGCTCTGATCCTTCTGTGTCCTTGAGTTTTCACTGGGCAATTACCTGTCCAGATATATAGCCACGTGCATGTCCACTGTTTTCTTGGACCTACCTCAGCGCTACTGTATTTACCTTGGTATTTGATTTTGTACACCATTTTTGTTTGAGTCACTGAGACATTTCATAGTATCCATTTCATCATTCCTCTGCTCCATAGTGGACTCAGGCCAAAGTGATCACTGTTTTTGTGAGTCAGGTCTTGTTGGGTAGTTCAGGCTGGCCTTGAAATCACTGTGCAGCCCAGGCTGGCCTCAAACTCTCAAACTCCTGCCTCAACCTCCCAAGTGCTGGGATTACAGGTGTGATGTTAATATTGATACTGCAACACTTCAGAGCTACAGTTCAGACCTTACTGAGGCCCAGAAAATTACCTTCAGGCATTATCCAATCTCATCTTGGGAGGTAAAAATGAAGTAATAGAGAGTCACATTATCTAACAACATAGAAGCTATCCCAGAAAGTGTTAAGAATTTCCTGACAATGTGTGTTTGCACGTGCATGTGTACATGCATGTGTTTAATGTTGCTATGGCTAAAAGAGCACATTGTTTAATTAGTATTTTAAGGTTGTGGAAACCTGGGATAAGAGTGAGAATTGTTATCTGGTGTTAGAAGGGCTCTGCCTATGGACACCGATGGCTACTGTACTCTCTGGTGGTAAGATCATACCTTATATTTGTTCAGTGCTTTATATTTCCCAAGGTATTGTAAATACATATAATTTCACACATGTAATTACATTTTTACATTCTTACTTAGTACAGCAAGGTCTGATGTTGTTTTCAATTAGAACTCAGAATACTAGCAGAGCGAGGGGAAGTCTGTCCTCAGTTACATAGGAACACTGTCTGTTTTGTTCATGCTGTGTCTCCTGGTACCTGAAGTACTACCTGGGATATGTTCCATCTCTGTCAGTCTATGTTGGATGAACAAATAAGAGGAATAAATTACTAGGCTTCATAGACATGCTTAGCACCCCTAACTCTCATAGTGCATAAATTCAGAAGATCACCAATACCTACTTCAAGAAACTGTACTGTAATAAGACGGAAAACCCAAAAGGAAAGGACAGATGCCTAGATATGTATGAATTGCCAAAAAAGAATCAAGAAGAAAGAACAATTTTAAATAATCCAGTATCATTCAATGACAGTCAAAATGTAATTGAAAACTTACCAGCAAAGAAAAGCCCAGGTCCCAAAGAATTCACTGTTGAATTCTACAAGAAATTTAGGGAAGATCTAGTGGCACTAATACTGAAATTCTTTAATGAAGTTGAAAGGAAGCACTACTCCAAAAATCATTCCTGAAAACAATTATTACACTGATACCAAAACTGGAGAAGGACCCAACCGTAAGAGAGAGAGAGAGAGAGAGAGAGAGAGAGAGAGAGAGAGAGAGATGATAGATTCAGGCCAATCTCCCTAAATGGAAAAATTCTTAGTAAAATACTGGCAAAAAGAATGCAGAAACTCAGCAAGAAAATTATTCACCATAACCAAGTAGGTTTCATCCCAGGGATGCAGGGATGGTTCAATATATGCAAATCAATAAATGTAATACATCATATAAACACAGCCAAAGACAAACATCACATGATCATCTCAATAGATGCAGAAAAATCATTTGACAAAGTCCAACACTCACTTATGACAAAATACCTCCATAAAATTGGAGTAGATGGTCTTTATTTCAATTTGATAAAAGCCATCTATGATAAACAACAGCCAATATCAATCTAAATAATCCAAAAGTGAAAACTTGCACTATAAAATCAGGAATAAGACATAGATGTTTAGTATCACCACTCCCATTCAATATAGTTTTGAAAACATTAGTCAGAGCAATTGGACAAGAAAAACAAATAAAAATAACAAGGATAGGAAAGTAAGAAGTTAAATTATCATTATTTACATATGGCATGATACTATACATAGAAGACCACAAAAACTCCATCGAAAGACTTATAGATTTAATAATTCAGTAGTGTAGCTGGATATAAAATCAATACTCAAAAATAAATAACATTGATGTACCTAAACAACAAACTCACTGAGAGAAAAATTAAGGAAACCACACCTTTCATAATAGCATCAAAAATGAAATACTTTGGAACCAATCTAGCAAAGGAAGTAAAAGATTTGCACATTAAAAATTACAGTACTCTGAAAAAGGAGATTGAGGAGGGTCTCAGAAAATGGAAAAGTATCCCTTGTTCATGGGTAGAAAGAGCCAATACAGTGAAATGGCCATACTCTCAAACTTGTTATACAGATTTAATGCAATCCTGATCAAAATAGTATACTTCACAGAACTAGATAAAACATTCATAAAATTCACCTGGAGCCAGAAGAGACATAGAACAGAAAAAATTCTAGACAATGAAGGCAAGAAAAGGAAGCATCACTATTCCTGGCTTGAAATGGTGCTACAAAGCTACTGTGATAAAAACATCATGGTACTGGCAAAAACAGAGGATCAATGGAACAGATTAGAAGGTCCAGAAATAACCTCAAAGAACACTGTGACAAAGGGTCCAAACACGTTCACTGGAAGACAGATACTTTCTTTAATAATGGTGCTGGAAAAACTGGCTTTCCCTCCACCAAAACTGAAACTAGATCCATATCTCTCACTACGCACCAAACTAAAACTGAAATGGATCAAAGATCTAAATGTTCAAGCAGAAACACTGCTTCTGCTGTTAGTAGAGAATGGGTAGAACTCTTGAAGACATAGATACAGAGATTCACATTTTGGTCCAGAGTATTTTTTTCTTTATACCACTTAGTTCTTAGAATGACTAATTAAACAAACAGAAAAAGGAAATAAAGTTCTGTGTTATCGAAATTTTACATATAGGGATGAAAAAAATCTTCAGCCCTATATGTGTGGATTAGCCTGTGTGTAAGTGCAGTTCTCTTGATCCATAGGGTAGACATTGCCCCACTACCCATCCACTGCTACCCAATACTCTGTGTACTGTGACTTTTCCTGCACATAAATACTGATGATAAAGTTCAGTTTACACATTTGTCATAGGAAGGCATTACATATAATAACTATTGTTAAAATAGGACAACTATCACAAAATTGTGCTTTGAGGCCAGCATTCAGGACAATAAGTACTGTTTCAACACAAGCACTGTGATGTGTTAGCCTATCTGATAACCCAATCAACTACTTGTGATGGTTGGATGGGTCGTGTATGCAGTGTGGGTGCTGAGAAAAGGGTGATTCACATCCCAAGTGGGCTGGAGTTGACTGAATGAGATTTCTTCATGGTAATACTCAAAAGAACTTAATAACTTAATAAAACAAGAATAGTTTATGTCTAGAGTTTTTCCTCAAATTGCCATCTTTATTAAAATCTGTTGATACCCATAGATTCAGTAATATCAAGCCAATTTGGAGACACAAAAATGAAGTGAAGAGTAAGTGTCTGCAGTTATAGGCTCTGTTTTATTCACCTACCTACCTTTGCAGATGAATCAATAACCAAAGAAATAAAGGGTTTGGGGATTCTAAATTGACTGCTTCTTTAGCTCACATTTACTGGGTCATTGGCAACATACCACATTGTATTGCAAGAAATCACGAATAGCTGCTTATGACAAAAGTCAATGCTGATGTGTAAGATTATAACTTTATCATTCAAGAAAAGGATATATTGGTATGTGACTCAGAAGACGTGAGGAGAGTGCACTCAGAAAAAGTAAGTAAGAGTACTGTTTTTCACTATGAAATAACCAAACCTGTAGAGCTCTGAAGCGGAGAGAACTGAGTGTCTGTATAATTCACTGTAAGAGCATCAGAGTGCAGACCTGAACTGTGAACTAAAAATTGATTAAATTGTGAGAGCTAAAGACAATTTAGTTACAGGTATCTGGAGGAGACAATGACTAATTCTTCTCAAAGCACAGCCCCAAAATATCCTCAAAAGCCTGTTGTATAAAAGAGAACTGATGAAAAATGTGAGAAAAATAAGGGAATGAATACAGCAGTAGCAGTAAGTGAAACACTTTTCCATACTCCAGGGCCATCTACCATTATAAACGATGAAAGTTCTCTGTTCCTGAGAGAGGAGAGGCGGAGGGCTTCATGATGATTGTCCTTTCATTCTTTCCCATGAGAGCTTATAGATCTTTTCATCATCCTGACAAGCAGTAAAAGCAAAAACTCTTTTGTGATTTAATAACATTTTTTTGGTATAAGTCATAAAAAAACCATTTTCTCTCTAAAATAATGGGAAATGACACTGATAGTTTTTTCATGTTTTGTGATATTAAGAAATAGTTTATTATGCTATATATTAAACAGTATTACTTTTCTTTCATTAAGAAAGAGTTCCTTATAACAGTATAAGTAAAAGTTATCTTGAAAAGAAATATTGCTAATATTTCAGGTTTAGCCAGATAGGAACTCAACAAATTTGGGCAAGTTAAATTTTAAAAAAATCTGAGCATTCTTAGTAATTACTTCAATTAATAACAAAATGTGCAAGTCAGATGCTGAATACAACTAGCAAAATAAACCACCTCTTGTCTCTACAGATGTCATTTAAAAACTAACATTATTGGGAATAATCCGGCTCCAAGGACAGGTAGGCCTGCTCGGCTGCAAGTGGAGTTCCAGCTCACCCAGTGGCAAGTACAAGGAAAGCTCCAGCTGGCAGGCTTTAGCTTGGGGGAGTTTGGATCATTCCTAGTGCCAGGGTGCCCACCTAGCCCACTAGGACACTGGATTAGCCTGGAGAGGTTTCGCAAGTTTGAGTGGACCACACCCAGTGACCTTTATTCAACCAGGGGAATAAGCCGGCTCCCAGAGGGAACATAGGCCTGTGCAGCTGTGAGGAAGTTCCAGCTCCCTGGCTCTGGCCCAGGAGAGTTTGGGGCATCACTCCCAGTGCTTGAGTGCCCAGGCAGCCACCTAAGACAATGGACTAGCCTTGAAAGGCTTACAGGCTTGAGTGGACCAGGCCCAGAGACTTTCATTCAACCAGGGGAGCCAAGACCCATGAGTCCCAGGAGCTCAGGGCACAGGAAATGATTCCCAACATGCTCAGGGAAAGTTTTGGGACATCACTTGAAACAGGGAAATATAGGAAAATGACAAAACAAAAGACCAAAATGCAATCTGAAACCTCCAGCCCATCCTAAGAAAGCCTGGGAGCCACAACATAGAAGAAAATACTAGTCATACAACTGAAACATCTGAAATGATATCAAGTGAAATAAAAAAACAAGTATGGGAAGCTATAAAGGAACTCAAATTAGAAATAATCTCCCAGGTAAAAGAAGAAATGATAAAAGTAGTGAAAGAAATAGTGAATGCATCTAAACAAGACAGCCAAAATATTAGAGGAACAAAGCAAATAGGTAGATTCCCTGAATGAATAGTATAAGAAACAAAGAGAATGCATAAAGCAGATTCAAAGAGATATACAGAAAATCAAAAATTCTATTGAAAGCTGCAAAAACCACCTCAACGAAAGTGAAGATAGAATTTCAGACCTCAAGGATAAGATTGTAGCTAGTGAACAGGAAAGGAAAGATCTTTTAAAAATAACAAGGAATCAGGAAATAATTCAACAGTTGTAAGATGATGTAAAGAAAAACAACATAAGATTAATAGGGATGAATGAAAAAGAAGGGGACGACACAAATGATATCAAGAGGCTATTTGCAGAAGTAAAAGCTGAAAATTTCCCAAACACAAGAATGGAAACTGACACTCAGATTAGTGAAGTATATAGAACTTCAAAAAGCCATAACCAAAATAAAACTACACCCAGACATATAATAAACACTATCCCAGAAATCCAACATAAGAACAGAATATTAAAAGCTGTTAGAGAGAAAAGACAGATCACCTATAAAGGAAAACCTATCAGAATCACAGCAGACTTCTCAACACAAACAATGAAGTCAAGAAGAGCATGGAGTGAAATATTTCAGATCCTAAAGGAAAACAACTTCCAACCCAGACGATGTACCCTGCAAAACTGTCCTTCAAAATGGATGGAGAAATAAGATATTTCCATGATAAAGAACAGCTAAAGAACTTCATGATCACCAAACCAACCCTACAAAAGATATTGAAAGATATTCTAAATACACTTAGGAAAAAACCACTAAGCAAGGCAGACAATAGAACAGAAGGGAAAGATAAAGATACGATAGCAGAAAGATAACATGTCAACAATAAACCAATATAAAACAGGTATAACCATTAATGTAAATGGCCTCAATTTACCAATTAAAAAAAAACAGACTGAAAGAATAGATCAAGAAACAATGTCCAACCATGTGCTGTGTACAAGAAACTCATCTACCCCAAAAGGAAATGCATAGACTGAAAGTCCAAAGATGGAAAACAATACTTCATGCAACAGGAACTAAAAAAAAATCAGAGGTAGCTATTCTGTTTGTAGACCATGTGAATTTCAAGCCAAGAATGATTCAAAGAGATAAAGAAGGTCACCACATACTAGTTAGGGGAAAACTTCAAGAGGAAGAGATAACAATCTTAAATATATATGCACCAAATTCCAGAACACACAGCTATACAAAGCAAGTATTAACAGAAATGAAAAATCAAATAAGCAATAACACAATTATAACAGGACACAAACATGCCATTGACACAAAAGGACAGATCAACTAGACAGAAAATCAGCAAAGAAATATCAGAACTGAATCACACCTGTGAACAAATGGACTTGATAGATGTATATAGTGTTCCATGCAACAACATCAGAATATACATTCTTCTCAGCAGTACATGGGACATTCTCTAAAACAGACTATATACTAGCCCAGAGAACATATTTAAGTAAATGCAAAAGAATTGAAATTATCTCATGAATGTTATCAGATCCATGAAACTGGAAATTAATGATTAAAAAGTTAGAGCCATGAAACTGGAAATTAATGATTAAAAAAACTGCAAAAACCCCACAAACACACATGGAAATTAAATAATACACTCTTTTTTTTAATAAGACACTCTTGAGCAATCAATGGGTCACAGAGGAAATTAAAGAAGAAATTAAACAATATTTACAAGCAAACAAAAATACAACATACCATAATCTGTGGGATACAATGAAAGCAGTAGTTAGAGGAAAATTTATTGCACTGAGTTCACCACACATTAGGAAAACAGAACAAACACAAATAAACAACCTGATACTACACCTCAAACAGCTAGAAAAAGAAGAGCAAGCCATGTCAAAAGAAGG
This sequence comes from Hydrochoerus hydrochaeris, assembly GCA_004027455.1. Classification (NCBI taxonomy): domain Eukaryota; kingdom Metazoa; phylum Chordata; class Mammalia; order Rodentia; family Hydrochaeridae; genus Hydrochoerus; species Hydrochoerus hydrochaeris. The sequence goes on along the minus strand of PVLA01005155.1, from coordinate 105,713 downwards.
GAGGAAATTATAAGGATCAGAGCAGAAATTAATGCAGTAGAGACCAAGAAAACAATACAAAGAATCAATGAATCAAAGAGTTGGTTCTTTGAAAGAATAAATAAAATTGACAAGCCCCTAGCCAACCTAACTTTAAAAAGGAAAGAAAAGACTCAAATTCATGCAATATAGAATGAAAAAGGTGAAATCACTACCGACTCTGTGGAAATACAGAAGATCATCAACACTTGTTTCGAAAACCTCTACTCTCATAGGTTTGACAACACAGAAGAAATGGATAGATTGCTAGAAATATATGAACCACCAAAGCTGGATCAAGAATATGTAAAACTGCTGAATAACCCAATTTCTACTAATGAAATTGAAAATGTAATTAAGTCCTTACCAACAAAGAAGAGCCCAGGCCCAGACAGATTCACTGAGGGATTCTACAAGAAATACAAAGAAGACAATGGCAACACTCCTCAAACTGTTCAGTGAAATTGAAAGGGAAGCAATTCTCCCTAAGTCATTCCTGGAAGCAAATATTACTCAACATTTGCTTGAGTACCAAAACCTGAGAAAGACCCAACTAAAAAAGAGAACTACAGGCCAATCTCCCTAATAAACATAGATGCAAAAATTCTCAATAAAATGTTGGCAAACAGGATGCAGAAAATCATCAAGAAGATTATACACTATGACCAAGTGGGATTCATCCCAGGCATGCAAGAATGGTTCAACATATGTAAATCAATAAATGTAATCCACCATATCAATAGAGCCTAAATTAAGAATCACATGATCATTTCTATAGATGCAGAAAAAGCTTTTGATAAGATCCAACACCCATTCATGATAAGAACATTACAGAGAATTGGAATAGATGGTCTACCTCAATATGATAAAGGCCATCTATGAAAAACCAACAGCCAGTGTCATATTAAATGGCCAAAAACTGAAAGTCTTTACCTTGAAGTAAGGCACAAGACAAGGATGTCCCTCATCACCACTCCTATTCAGCATAGTACTGGAAATACTAGCCAGAGCAATTAGACAAGAGAGAGAAATAAAAGGAATAAAAATAGGAAAAGAGGAAGTTAAGCTATCATTATTTGCAGATAACATGATACTCTACATAGAAAACCCCCAAAACTCCACTGAAAGACTCCTAGATATAATAAATTCAGCAATGTAGCTGGGTACAAAGTCAATACTCAAAAATCAACAGCATTCCTATACACTAACAACAAAATCACTGAGAGAGAAATAAGGGAAACCACACTCTTCAAACTAGCATCCAAAAAAATGAAATATTTAGGAATTAATCTAATGAAGGAAGTAAAAGAGCTATACAGGGAAAATTATAATACCCTGAAAAAGAAATCGAAGAAGACCTCAGTAAATAGAAAGACATTCCTTGTTCATGGATAGAAAGAATAAATATTGTGAAAATGGCCATTCTCCCCAAATTGTTATACAGATTCAATGCAATCCCAATCAAAATACCACTAACATACCTCATAGATCTAGAATAATCACTCCTAAAATTCATCTGGAACCAGAAGAGACCTAGAATAGCAGAGCCAATTCTAAGCAGCAAAGCCAAGGCAGGCGGCATCACAATCCCTGACTTGAAGTTATACCATAAAGCTACCATAATAAAACCAACATGGTACTAGAATAAAAACACACCTGATGATCAATGGAATAGACTAGAAGATACAACTACGAACACACTCAACAACCTTATCTTTGATAAAGGGGCCAAGTGTGTTCACTGGAAGAATGATAGTCTCTTTAATAAATGGTGCTGGAAAAAATGCCTATTCATATGTCAAAAACTAAAACTAGACCCATGCCTATCACCATGTACTAAACTAAAATCTAAATGGATCAAAGATCTAAATATTAAAACAGAAACACTAAATCTGTTGGAAGACAAAGTAGGTAAAAATCTTGAAGACATAGGGGTAGGTAGAGAATTCATGAACAAGAACAGAACTGCATGGGAAATACTTCCCAGAATCAATAACTGGGATCATGTCTTATTAAAGAGTTTCTTCATGTCAAAAGAAATCTCCAGAAGAGTTAAAAGAAAACCCACAAACTGGGAAAAAATCTTAGTGAGCTGTCCCTCAAAGCACTTCTGTCTAGAACTTATAAAGAATTAAAAAAAAATCAGACCCCTGAAATTCAAAGACCCAATCCAAAAATGGGCATCCAAGATGAACACTCAGTTCTCAGATAAAGAAATATAAATGGCAAATAAATGCATGAAAAGGTGTTCATCATCATTGGTCATTAGAGAAACACAAATTAAAACCACACTGAGATTCCGTCTCACTCCTGAAAGAATGGCCAGGATCAACAAAACTACCAAGAACAAATTCTGGAGAGGCTGTGGGGATAAAGGAACTCTTCTGCACTGTTGGTGGGTGTGTAGACTGGTGCATCCACTGTGGAGGTCAGTCTGGAGTTTCCTCAAAGACCTGGGATTGGAAGTCCCATTTGACACAGCTATTCCACTCCTAGGCATATTCCAGAAGAACTGAAAACATCATACCACAGTGATATATGTGCACCCATGTTTATAGCAGCACAATTTGTAATAGCCAGATCTTGGAAACAACCTAAGTGCCCATCAACTGAGGAATAGGTAAAAAAAATTGTAGTACTTTTAAAATAACAACAATAAAACAAATCAGTAAGGTACTGAGCAACCTGGAACATGACGTAACTAAACAGATAATGGACTTAAAAAGCAAAAGGAGGAGAAGCAAGTGCTCTGAAGGATATAACCGCATGTATGTTTGAGGGCTGTAGGATTGATAATTATGTTGCTAAGATTTTCTTGAATCAGAGAGCAGAACTGTCTGCAGCCTCACTCTATGAATGGCCACTTTGTATGCTTTAATTTTTAACTTGAATGACTATATCCAAGAAGATAATGTGTAATATATCAACTAGTGATTTCTTACTGTTCATATTTTAAAAAAATTCTGTATTATTTCTACCCTTTTTTTCTGTTTTGCTTTATTTTTCCCCTCTTAAAATAAAATTTAAAAAAATACAAAAAGAGAATATCCTCATCAGTGAAATAAACAAGACTCACATTAGTAAATATCACATTGTCTTTCTAGTGTAAAAAAATAATAAGAACGGACAGAAAAATGGTATCCAAAAAGTATAATAGATATAAAAGCATAATAGATACAATAGATATTGTAAAATGAAAGGGAAGGAAAGTACTCTAAAGGACATAATGGTAGGCATAGTGTGTAAAATAGATGACCATATTACTGAGCTTTTTTTTAAGATCATTGAACAGAAGAGTTTGTACTGTCAATGTTTGAGTGTCTAGCCACTTTTTATATTTCAACTTTGTAACTTTTACAACTATTGTTAAGTTAACAATATATAATGTATCAACTAGTGATTTTATGATGTTAATTTTTTACTCTGTATTCTACTTTCTCTTCTTCTTTTTTCTATTTTGTCTTTTTAACTTTATTTTCTTTCTTTCCTAAAAAAATGTGTAATTGCTATTGTAAAAAAGAGAGGAAAAGAAAGTACTCTAAAGGATATAACTGCATGTATGTTTAAGTGTGTAAGATAGATGACCATATTACTAAGTTTCTGTTGGATCGTTGAGCAGAACTGTTTGCAGTGTCACTGTTTGAATGTCTACTTTGCATGCTTTAATTTTGTAACTTAAACAGCTATTTCTAAGATGACAGTATATAATTTATCAACCAGTGACTTATCATTTTTTTGGAATTCTGTATTGTTGCTACCCTTTTTTCTGCTTTGCTTTTTTTTTCTCTTTAAATAAAATTTTAAAAAAAGAAAAAAAATGTGGTGCTTTTATACAATGGAGTACTACTCAGCTATAAAGAAAGATTACATTGAGATATTTATAAATAAATGGATGCAACTTGAGACCATACTCATAAGCAAAATAAATCAAACTCACATGTATAAATGCCACAGTCTCCCTAGTATAAGAAAATGTAAGAGAACATAAGATTCTATGGTAATCATGTATCCCTATAATATTGCTTTGAAGACTTGTAATGTTTTCATTCATTGGTTGGAGTGGTTTTATTCTGTTTTATTTTACCTTATTATGTGTGATGGTATGAATAGCTACTTTGAAGAAAACAAGACATTATGGCAGCCATTGCTGATTTAATATCATCTTGCTCTGAAGTCCTACCATGCTTTTGTTCTTCTATTACCATTGGTTCTATCATGTTGTGTCTTACTGGATTTTAATGTGCAATAATATAAACAAATTTTTTATGGAAAATGAGATATTATAGTATACATTGTTCATTTTCTGTTATTTGGTTCAGAATGCTTTGTAATACTTTCATTCTCTTGAGTGATTTTATTCTATTTTGTTATGTTTGATATTATTGTTTGTGATGTTATGCTCAACTATTTCAAAGAAAGAGATATTATGGTAGCTACTGCTGATATCCAATTGTCTTGTTGTGAAGTGCTGTGTTGCTTGTAATGGCCATTAAAAACAAAAGAGGCATTGTTCTGTCCTCTTTTGTTTTATTCTCTGTAAATTAAAAATTTAAAAAAATTAACATTATTTATCAGATATTATTATTTGGGTCTAAATATTTTCTTCCATGGAGTACTGAGTGAATTAACAAAATATGTGGAAATTATTGTTAAACTATATATGTATATATATATATATTATAGCATATAACTTATATATTATATTATATATATTTCTAAATAAACATATTTGAATAAGACTTAGATATAGACTTTTTATATTCATCCTATTTTTTCAATGATATTGCACTCATCTCTGATTTGGAATTTTATATTTTATAACTTCCTATCAAATAATCTGTCTACATCAGTCCTATCTTCCTAATTCTCTACAATTTTTTATATTACTTATTTATTCCTGCTTCAATATACTTGAAATTTTAATGGCTTACATAGATGAAAGCTTCTTTTTTAAAATTCATTTCTTTAGTTGAGGAATCCAAGATCCCATCATGTGTGGCTGCTTGATGGCAGCCTGGGTCTCTGCTGGCTGGGGGCCAGGTTGTTGGCCTGGATGAGGTCAGCTGAAAAGTGAACTTGGGTAGGGGCTGTGCTTTCAAGTTATGCTCTAGCTGCAGGCCAATGTCTTCCATTGCTTGTTAGCTACTGACTAGCAGCCTCAGTTTGTTGTTCTCAGGGTTGCCTTATAGCAGATATCATAACATCTGATTTCTCCCAGAGGCAGTGCTCTGAGACTGAGAAGAAAGCCAGATTGCCCTTCATGGCCTAAGTTTTGAAGTTTCACATTGTTCAGCTTTGCTCATTGGAACTGAGTTACTAAGGCCACTTACATTCACCAGGAGGGGAGTTAAACCCCACTCCTGGAAGAATGGAGGGTTGAAATGGTAGAATTTAAGACACCAGCACATGAACTGAGATGGTTTTTCCCTAGTAACATAACAACAACCAAGGGTTTCTCTTTTCTGTTCAATATGAATATTATGGCACCATTTCTAAGCAAACTATTGTCCTATAAAAGGCTAAAATAATACTTAAAGTCATTCCTGGAGGTAGATGAAGAAAATTGAGTTCACTGGTACACTTGTCCTGCTTTCATGGAATTTAAAAATGATTAAAACAAATATATACACAGTTCTACAGAAGAAGGAAAGGTTTCTCCAGCATTTTCACCACTAGTTAGGAGAAAAATGTGGAAGTTGGAAAGTAAACACATTTTAGATACAATATGGCACCAGTGTGGGCCCAGATGTACCAGGAGGCCCTGCCTGCTGCCCTCGTGCCACAGAGGCCTGGAGGGGAAGAGTTAACTGCCCAGAGAAACCCAGGGCAGCTGCCTGGGCCATTAAGTCTGTCCTTCTGATATTAAGAAAAGACAAGCAGACGTTGTGAGATTTTTGAAAGCCATAACTATGAAATAGAAAAACAATAGTGAAGAAACAGAGTTTATTGTAGAGGAAAAAGAGAGGTAATTCTTGGAAGGTTTTTCAGTACACTGACATTCACAATCTGTATTCCACTGTTGTGCGGGAAATGGAAGTCTGAAGAATTTTGTCAATATTGAAAACATTTAACCTTCCCCCAAATTTGTCATGAGTCAGTATCATCTACTGGGTGAGGACTTCCATTTGTATTTGAAACAGGAGCTAAGACAAGGAAAGAGAAGAAATTTTACAAATTATTTAAAACGTGCAACAAATGGTCTGATCTGCCCAAAATAGCCAGGTCCAAAGACCCAAGTCAAGACACATCGACCGGAGGGTGACGGTCAGCAACGGGTGCTTTCACAGAACTGTTGCTAAGCGTCTCGGGCCTCTGGCTACCTGCCTCTGTGAGGGTGACTGGAAGGATAGAACCCTTTCTGCCTGGTTACCGAGTGAATCAAGTTTCCCATTTAGTTACTATTAGAAATTCATAATGATCAAGTCACTTACGGTGAGGTAGAAGAATTCTGAGAAGTAATTCTCTGATTAAACCACAAGACCCATTTCTCCTTTTAATCAGAAGTGGAAAAGAGAGTTTTCTCATAGGGAATGGAATGTACAGCAGCAGAAGAGTGCAGGGATTCTCTTTCCCTTTTCATTCTCCTTTGACCGGGTTGGTTTTAGCTGAATTGTAGAGAGGTGAGGAACCACGAAAAATTTGTGGCCTGAATTTTTCTCTGCAATTTTTCCCCATTTCCTATGTCTTTATGCTCACTTTTTGCTGTATATTTTTCATTAAATGTACCATTTCTTATTACACAATAAATTTAAGGATCCTGGAAAGGTATGGTCTGATATCTATAAAGCTGTATCATTTTCACTAATGGTGTCTGGTATTTCAAATTAAAGAAATTTAAAAAGGATGGTATTATTATGGCTCCTGGGAATATAAAAATCCTCAAGAAAATAAATTTAGAAGTGTGTTACCCTGAAAGGGAAAGGGGTGGAAGAAGGGTGAGAGGGAGAGAGTCAAAAGGTAGGAAAAGAATTAACTAGACTATTTTCAGTCCCAGAAAATGCAATGCAAAGGGCAATCAAATTTTATTAGCTAAAAAAATACTGGACTTCATGAAAATTATTATGTATTATTCTTTGCTTAGGTACTTTTTGCCTTAAACTTCTTAACAGAGGATATTTAGATCATTTGAGCTGGTATTTAATAATTCATGAAGACAATGTTATCACTGATAAATATTGTTTGTCAACTTAAAACCCAGAAATGTGTGATTAGAGTTGAAGCCATAAAAATTTTATGCATTTGTTTGGTGCTTATTTAAAAATATATAACCTCATTCTTTGTTTTCTTTTTTCTTTGCATAATGTAAGTCAGCACTGGGAGGTAAAAGAAGTAGGAATTAAAGGAATTTAGGGTCTGCGTGGTCAGCTCGCGCAGCTGTCCAGTCACAGCAGATGTTGCATTTCACTCTTCTTCCTACTCCCTGAGGGTGAAGGTGTTAGCTGGAGGACAGCAGGGGTCAAGACATTGTCCAGTCCTTGTCGTGACGTTACCTAACAAACAAATGAAGAAACTGTGAGTTTGCTCAGTCTAAAAGAGAATAGAAGTAGATAAATTGTCTTTAAAGACCTGTGTGTGTGCGTATGTGTCTGTGTGTGTCTGTGTGTGTGTGTGTGTGTGTGTGTGTGTGTAGTTGTAGGATAAAAAGTATATTTGGCATAAAAGTAAATTGAAATTAACGTGAATAGCTCCAAAGGGAAAAATTGTGAACAAGAATATAGTTATGGAATAGATTTAGATTCGAGATAAACAAAAGTAGTTTAATAATGAGAGTAATCCCACAGTGGAGATTCCTGTGCATCAGTGCGCCCATTAAATAGATCAAAATAGATGCTTGTCTGACTGAAATTGCTGGAGAAACTTCTTAATATGGAAATAACTTTTAGCAAAATGACTCCATGTTTTTCAAAAACAGGCAGGGGTCTTGATGTTAGTTTGTTTCACCTTAGAAAAGATTTAGAGAAAATACAAATGAGAACTAGAAAACCAAACACAACAAGGGACTTTTTATTAAAAGACACTGGAAATGATGGAACTCTCAACCGTATGAGCAAAGATAGGGTTCAGAGTTAAAAAGCACTGAGAATTGATTTACCTAACTGCTAAGAGAATTTTACAATGCATGTTTATTTAATCCATATTCTAAAAAGGTGAGACAACAGCTGTGTGTGTGTGTGGGGGGGGGGGTGTGCTTGGGATCCCAGCATCCTATAAGGCTAAGGCAGGATGATCCAAAGTTGGAGCCTAGCTTGAACAATCTAGTAATTTGGTGAGATCCTTGTCTCAAAATTCAAACTAAAAAGGGCAGTGGATGTAGCAGCGGAATCACAGGTATCAGGCTGTCTCGTTTGGAATCGATCCTGCATGTACATGGCAAGTGATTTTTCTTAAGCCTTTGGCCCAAGTGTGACTAGATACTCTCCTTGTCAGAATCTTTCCATGTCTTCTAAATTCACTCAAGTAAGTTAGAGTGCAGTGTTGTCTGTACTCTTACAATGGTCTTCCAAGACTCACTTTCTGCTCTTCATAAACGAGGCAGCTGCTGGTGTTGTCTAAATTTCCTAGCTTAGAGCTACCTGTTCCCCTATGTTGGCATAACTTCTTTTCCTCTGCAAATGTCCAACTCTTAGCTTCTTTTTGAGATTTATGTCAAATGCTATATTTCCCCATGGCTCTCCTGATTCCCCTGACAGAAATAACATTCCCCTCTGTGCTCCAAAATCATTTTGCATACTTTAAATGCCTCTTTAGTTCTTTATATTCAAATCATGTAAGAACTTGTTCTAGTTCACTCCCCATGCTTGTACAGCAGAGTGGGTGCTTTGTGGATACCTGTTAAATGAAGACTCAATGAATGAAGGTTTTGCAGTACTTAGTAGTTTCAGGAAATGTTCTTCAGTCCTAGGGATGCTCCATTTTGCTGTACCACGCATGTAGGGCTAACATCAGGAGTTCCAGTAAGGAACATTCTAGAGCTATGAGCACATGCCAGAGCTGCTCAGATCCAGCCTCCATTTGCTATGTGGGTTGCTGTTTGTCCTTTACATTTCTCCTTGCTCTTCCTTATGTTATATTTACAGTCCCCAGGAGGCTGAGCATGAAACACCACATTTGAATATTAAATCTACAGGCCTATTTGGGCCTTTACATTGCTTGAGTGAAAATGTTTTCTCACCTTCCCTGTCCACTGTCACCCTCACCTCCACAACCACCTGTCTTAATTGTAATTTACCCTTTTTTCCTAGTTCCTGTTTTTTCCTCAGTGGGTGTGCGTTTTCAACACTTCACGTATTTAATTGTTTCCATCTCCATCAATTACCTCTCTGCTTACACTATTTCGACAGAACTTATTTTCCATCTCATCAAAACTACCTTCCTTAAAAAGTTAATCTTTTCAATAAACACATTTGAGTGTCCTTTATGATTCTTTTCTCAGATTTCCATGAGTAGATCCACTAGAACTAAAAATCTGTGGTACAATGAATATAATTTTATGGAGAAAAGAGCTCCAGAGCATATTTTGATGGTGCTATGAGTGAAGATGCAATCTTCTGTGAATTTCATTACATTTTTTTACTATTTTAATGTATTTTAGATGAATATGATACACCAGATTCATTTCAAAATTAAAGTCTCACTTCTAAACAATTTTTATGGGCTAAATGAAAATATTTTTTAGCTAATTCAGATTTATGGCTTATAAATTATATTCACATGCAAAATGCATTACTTAAATTTTATCAAGCATAGGAGGTTTTCATCTTACTGTCCAGAGTAAACTTGATTCCAGATACTGCTAGCTGTTTCCAAAAGAGAATTCTAATCTGAAGGTGCTGCTCACATAGTAGATCCTCATTTAGTCTCAACGCTGAATAGGCTTGAAGACCCATCTGGACGTGGTCCATGTGGGCTGTCCCTGTACCTATGTGTAAGTGGAACTGAGGAGGATCCCAAGAGAACAGTCACACTGAAGAAGGGCACCAGGTTTGATGACTGTAAGTAACTGGAGAGGAGAGAGGATTTCTGAACTTGGATGGTGTCTGTCAACTGGCCAGGTGTCCAGAATTCTAGCTAGAGCATTAAATCTCAGCCATGAACAGGAGCGGGAGAGAGCTGCCATGGAATCACTTCCTTCACCTCCATCAGCAGATACTGTGCCCTTATCTTCCAAGCATTTTTGGTCCTGCACTTGACAATAGGAGATCCACATAGTCCCGAGGAGAGTCAACAATGCCCAAGAGGGCACATATGTGTGCAATATATTTGTGACTTCCAAGAAATCCAGAGGCCACTTTCATTAGGTCATTTATCTTATGCAATGAGTGTCCCTGACATTAGGTTACTGCTCTCACCTGTGCCTGTGGGCTGGCAGTGCATGATCTTCCCAGGTCTATAACCTACCCAGCACCCTGGCGATGCACATAAAAGAGAAACACAGACACCCGGATCCCTCAGACTATGTGCAGGTCACTTTTGTGCCTCTCACTTCACCTTCTTTCCTTAATAATCATTTAAATCATTTATGTGACCCATTAAAGATTCAAAATCACACTGCCTAATTTCCCCCAGAGCCAATGCCCTTTCCAATGCATACTTTATAACACAGTTTTGTTGCCTGTGTAAGCACAGAATCATTTCTCTCCTCTACAAGTGCAGCAGAGAATAAGTAATTCAGCCTTAAAGTTGAATATATTTCATATGGCATTTTTATTCTGAGCTCAATATCCTCACCAAATTCATAGCAGGTGGTAAAATTTACAGCTGTATTTCTCTTTTTCTTTTCTTTTTTTTTTTTTTACAGCTGTATTTTCTCATAAGCACTGTCCAAGGCAGCATCTCTAAAAGCCTGTAGGGTAGTGAAGGGCTTGAGACACAGGTGTACAAATAAGAGACTGGGGAATGATGTCTGCAGTTAGGTGCTGTTGTTACTACTAAGAGTCACTCTCATGGTAGCTTTTGATAATGGTTCTCTCTGGGCTTTATATAAAAAGCCAGTTGTCACTCATAATGTAGAAAAGTTATAAATATTTCTCATTGAACGTTGTTTTGCACCTGGAATAATAGCCAAGTTTCACCATCTCTTCTCATTCAATATTCATGATTCAGACAGGCTGTGATAATTAGTTCTTGCTAAAGGATAATCAAGAAAGGCAGCCACGAATACAGAGCAACATTGCTCAAACTGTATATGCAGAGAAACCACCGGGTGGGGGGTAGAAAGGATACTAATGCATAGATTCTGACTTAGCACTGTGTCTTTATAAAGACTGATTAACTTACAGATGGGGCTTCTTTGGAGGTAGTTGAATCTACAGCTTGTGATTGGTTCACAGTTTCAATGCTAGGATTAAGGCCGCTGGTGTTAAGGACAGGTAATTGCTGGGCCAGTCCACTGACTGGATTCACAATGCCCTAGTCCCAGCAGTCTGGATAAGATACAAGGGGCAGAAAGAGGCTCATCTCTCCTGTTTGTGCTTGTTACTTTTGCTGTCTTCCACTGCCGTGAACTGTTGCCTCTCTGCCACGTGTCACACTACCTCGGAGCCAGCTAATGATGCAATGAAACTTCAGCTAACGGTGAGCTAAATAGAACTTTCCTCCCTTAAGTTACTGTGGAGTATTTTGTCTCAGCAATGAGAAAAGTAACTAAGACACTTAATAACTCTGAGGTTGGGCCCAGAAATTTGTATTGCTAAATGCACTTAGATAGTGTTTCTATGCTTGGAACAGAGAGGGTCTGAGCACCTCATGTGCTGAGCAAGGGGCTGTGGACTTGCTCTATGATAAAATAACCTACAGGAAATTGTAAAGTGGAGAAATGACACAACACTTTTAATTTTTCAAGAAGATAAAGATTTGTACTGTGACAAGGATTTATATTCTGCTTTTGCTAAAAAGCACTGTCTGTTTACTGTGGCCTTGAGGTGCTCAGTAGGTGACAAAAAGCAGGGTAAAAGCTTGGTATCTCTGCCATCATTCTGACTGGTATCTTCTCTCTGGTCTAGTCTCCTTGGATCCCAAAAATGACAGGTTTGATAGATAAACATCTTGTGATCGATTTGGATACTGCCCCCACCCCTAGGAAATAGCAATTTTCTTATCACTCTAAGAACTTGCCTTACATCCTGAGGTGATAATCAATCCAGCCACAGTTTTACCAAAACTCTCAATTATACTTCTTGCCTTATTTCTCCATATAATCTTGGAGGTTTTGTTAGGCCTCCAAGACAGTGTTACCAAGTCCTGTCCCCTTGTCTTCCTGGCACTGATTGAAGGACCTTTTCTGCTTCTCACTCTTGTTTCCACTTGTTTTTTTTCAGAGTGAATAGTAGGACTATATTTGACCTAAAACTCCTATAACAGAATCAAGTAAAGCATTGTGATTGATACAGTAGAAATAAAAAGAATTGAAAAATGTGGTCTCTGTCCTAAGGAAGATTGCTGTCTCATAAATGGCAAAAGGCAACTAATAATGACATTTTATTGTAACTCAAAGGCACCATCTCTCATAATTTCAGGCAAATCTGCCTTCTTAAATTCTACAGGCTCTGGCTCTAATCTTTGGGACTTTACTCTCATCAATTCCCAGGGGTATCAGCAATGTGACACGGGCTGGGGAACAATGCTTTCATATGTCTGGCTCTGGTTTCCTTGTTGCTGTCCACTGTGGGCGAAATAGTTTGAAGGGCTGGTTCATCCCTTCCAATGCCTTCCGTGGCCAACTGCCCTCTTCATAGCGACGGTTACAGGTGCGCCTGAGGTGCAGAGTGTTGGATACAAAGGTTGAGAGAAGCTAACAAAGAGACCTGTCAGTAACCACTCTGGAGGTTTTCTTTCATTGGAGGAACATTCAGTAACCTAACACTGCTTGCCCCTTCCCGTCTCTTCCTTCAGTTCAACTGGCTTCCTCAACAGGAAAGACGTGCGTCTTAATCAGCTCTTGTGTTCAGAAGGTAAAATCCAGTATGTGGTTTAGCTTTTTTCCTTCTTTTGTTTCTCCTGAGTAGTGGTTCTCATTGTGTGGACTGTAAACTGGCATATCCACATCCCCTAGAGCTTGTTAAAAAGGCAGATTGTTAGAGCATTTCAGCTCCACAGATCCAGAAAGTTGGAGGCGCAGTGGGAAGTGAGGACTGGATACCTATAATTTAAGTACCCCTTTTGGGTGAATTCTGGGAAAATGGACACAGAGGGCATTAGAATCACCCTCCATTTTTAATTCTAGAGACAAGACTGTAATTCTCAGGACACATGCATTCTCCAGTATCTCTAGAGGTAAAGTTTTGCTTTTTTTAGTGGGAGAGGTTAATTACAACAGAAATGCCCACTTTACCTTGGCAAGCAGACGTGCTGATCAGGAGAAATGAAGTTCTGGTGGAGCAGGGGGTTCACACCTGTAATCACAGCTCTCAGAGGGGGGGGCGCTGGTGACAGCAGGAAGATGGCGAGTTTGAGCTCAGCCTGTAGAACTTAGCAGTTTATGAGACTCTGCCTCAAATATAAATAAATAAATAAATAAATAAATACACAAACCTGAGGATACAACTCCATCCAAAGGCCCTGGGTTCCATCCCTAGTACCACCAAAAAGAAAAGAAAAAAAAAGGAAACACTGAAAGTTAAACCAAAATAATACAGCATATCAACATGTACTCACATGTTGATAACAAAGAAATAAAAAATAACAAAGAATAATTTGTAGCTATTGAGGAATAAGAACACACTTTCTGACCTAGCTGAGAATATATAACTAGGAAGGAACCTGCTGTTTATTTTGAAAAATAAGAAAGCTATTTGCACTTATTCAGTGGAAGGAATTTTTATGAGCAACATTAAATTTAGCAACGTGGTTTCTGAATAGACTTTGGTTTCCTAATTTATTGTTCTGCTTTTCCATTGGTTATGATTCTTTACTGACCACAGAAACAATCCAAACAGGATATACTGCAAAGACTGAGGGAAACCTGCTAACAGTGCACCTGAGAGTGCCCTACTTGTAGAGCAAATTAAACAGCTTACAGGATGTCTCATTCCTTTCACAGCAAGTGGACCTCGAAAAAATATTTAATTCATCTAAGTATTTTTCATTAAATAATTTTGAACTTATTTTTGAATATCTACCAAGTAGCAAACTCTGGGGCCACAAATGTAACAATTTATAAGACAGTTGTCTTCAGTCTGTAAGAACTTGTGTCATGTAGAGGAAAGATCAAATAAATCTATTATACTTTTTCACTTGATAATGAGTCTCTTGTTACAGAGGTGACAGCTGTGACTATTTTGATGGCCAGGAGAGGAATCACTCCTGCATCTTACTCTACAACAGCATGTTCAGATTATCCATAAATCATGAACCTTGCTGCATATCGGAACTCTTTATTCCTTCACTTCAGCCAAGTCACCCTTCATCTATGGGTGAAATTAGTTGACTCATGGGTATGAGTTACTTTTAGACAACAGACCACAGGAAACATTATTCTTAAGATCTTATTAAAGCAACTGCAGTCGTTTAAATGGCAGTCTCTAAAAGACATGTCTGTGCACAGTCTGTGGATAAGAATATATTGGAAAAACATGCTTTTGCAGGAGAAATCAAGTAAAGGACCTTGAAATGAGATCATCCTGGTTCATCCAGGTGCACACCAAACTCAAATACAAGTATCACTAGAAGAGGAGGAAATACAATGGAGGAATATGATGGGAAATGGGCACATAAAGGTGGGGGTGTGAACTAGAGCAGTGCTGGCAAAACTGAAGAAACCCTAGATTTTCCAGAAATGACAAGAGGCAAGAAAGGGTCCTCTTCCAGATCTCTGAAGGAACCGCAGCCCTGCAACATGCTGATTTTGGACTTCTGTCCTCCAGAGATACAAGAAAATACATTTTGGTTGTTTTAAGCCACTTAGTTTGCAGTAATTTGTTAAGGTAGAATATAACTCAGAATCTAGTAGATCAACCATCAGTTATTTCTCTACTTTGCTTGACAATCCTAAACTATGTTTGTCATATTCCTTTAATTTATAATTTCTTGATACCAAGGACTCTGTTTTTCAGTTGGAGCTCACTCTGTTAAAAGCTTGTCAGTGTAGTATCATTGAAGAAGAAACTGGAATAATGGAGGAATTTTAGTATTCTTAATGGACATGCGATTACCGTGAGAAAATGAAAAAGAAAGCTTGTGAGTTTGGACATTATTCTGCAATTAATCTTAAGAGAATTTTTTATTTCTTCAACATAAGCATGATGTTTTCTTATAGTAGGACAATCTATACAAGCGGCAGAGTATCATGCTCTATCCCAATCTGGACTTTCCCTATGTGTGAGTTATACCTACAGGTAGCAATAACATTAGAAGCATTACCTAGCTGCCGGCAATTGCTCAGTTCCTGCAGCAGTAATGATTGATCCTACGTCCACTTTCAAAGACTGGAGTCATGGTGTGCTCTCGTTTGGGCAAAATTAGTTGGAAAATGTTGTGCTGTACAATGCTTCCCCAGTAGATCATACTTGTGAGCAATTATTTTCATAATTGTCTTTTATTTATTCACTACAAAGGAAAAGAGAAGCAATGTAAAGTGATTTTCTTCTAAATACCTTTTGTACAGTGTTCTACACTATGTAATTACAAATTTATCATAATGAACGGATAGGGGTTATTTGAACCGCATTTTTATCTAAGGAACTTTAGAAGTAACTATAGTTTGAGGATTTAAAATTTAAAAGTAAATTTATATCTTAGCATAACCTTTGCTTCATATAACTTGTTCATGCCAATACAGGATTTCAGAGATTGATTTTTTAAGGAAACAAAAAGATATATTTGTTGGATAGTCCTTTCTCTTTAGAACTAAGGAATAATTGTATATATACCACACAGAATAAGTTTACTATTCTATTTGTAAAATAGTTTACTATTTGTAAAAGTTTTGCTTTTACAAAATACTTCTGAGACATATGGTAAAAATAACAGTACATTGCATCCTAATATTTCTAAATAAGGTAATGTGTGTTCCAACAAGTGAGAGTGGATTCTTGACAGCTTGTTTATATAAAAATTTTGCTGAAAATGAAACTGGAAATAGGTCACTCCATTGAATGTTTTTAGAAAGGTTATATAGTTGGAGGAATTTCCTTAAGACATTAAATTAGTATTTATATTAAAGGTGTTTCTAACAATAATCTCACCTAATTTTTAATGTGCTTGTAGGGAATTGATAAGTTTCTTGAGTCTGGTTAAAGAAAAAATGGAAAAAAAGTTTTCCTATTTCATTGCTCCTTGAAATTCTTTTTTTTTTTCTTTTTTTAAAATTTTATTTAAAGAGGGGGGAAGCAAAACAGAAAAAAGGGTAGAAACAATACAGAATTTCAAATAAAATAAACAGTAAGAAATCACTATTTGATACATTACATATTATCTTTTTGGGTATAGTTGTTCAAGTTACAAAATTAAAGCATACAAAGTGGACATTCAAACAGTGAGGCCGCAAACAGTTCTATTCACTGATCCAACAAAAACTTAGTAAAATGGTTATCAATCCTACACACTTAAGTATACATACAGTTATCTATTTTAGAGTACTTTCTTTTCCTCCTCTTGCTTTTTTTTAAAAATTATTTTATTTGAGAGAAAATTTTAAATCAGAAAACCTCAAACAAAACAAAAAAAATAGTAACCAGTAAAAAGTCACTAGTTGATAATTACATACTTTCCTCTTAGATGCAGTTGTTCAAGTTACAAAAGTAAAGTCCACAAAGTGGACATCCAAGTGCATCCAAGTGAGACTGCAGTCAGTTTTGCTCATCCATCCAACTAAAACTTTAGCAACATGGTTATTAATTCCACACATTCAAACATACATGTAGTTATATCCTTTAGAATACTCTTTTCCTTTTTTTATCTTTATAATAACTATAGTCCATTCTCATAAAACTCCTTGAAATTCTTAATCAATGTCATTTGAAAAGCCACAGATTCTGAGTAGCTTCTACTCAGGGGATTGCCAAGCGTGCATTGTAACACCTCAGATGAAAATGGTCTCAATTTGATAAGAGTTTTCTTGGTCAGTTGGTTCCCTCTTCAGTGTCCTCTGGTGCACTTGATAAAACTGTTCCATACTACAGAAATGATAGCTATTTCTGTGAGTAACACAAAGTCTTTGCTCTGCAAAACAGTAGGGCTGCAGAAAATCACTGTATTAGTCACTTGCCCATCCCTGGGACAAAATGTCTATCAACCACAAGTTAGAAGAAGAGAGCTTTATTTTGGCTCATGGTCTTCAGAGGATTAAGTTCATGGTTCCAAAGAAGAAACACTATGGTGGGAGCACATGGAAGGGGAAACTGCTCAACTCAGGAAAATAAGAAAACAGAGGAAGAGAAGAAGAGAGGAAGAGAGGGCCATAGACAAAAGTATATTCCTCCAGGACATGACCCTGTGATTTCTGCATCCTCTGACCAGGCCCTAATTCCTAGCATAAGACTTGGGGGTTCATTTTAGATATACACCAAAACATCCCACCTTATTCAAAAAAGTCATGTCTCTCATTAAGTAGAGTGAATTTAGTCCACCTTTAAAAGTCACCAAAGTTTTAAAAGTTTCAGTGCTGTTGAAAAGTTGAAGTCTAAAGTCTTCCCTGAGACTCAAATTTTACCTGTAGACCCCATTTAAAAATAACAAAGAAAGGTACATGCTTCCAACATGCAATGATATAGGGCAAACAATCCCATTCCAGAAGGGAGAAACAAAAGAAAAGAAGGAAACTGGACCAAAATAAGACCAAAATCCATCAAGGAAATCCCAGTTTCATATCCATCACACAGTAGGTTGTGTTAAGATGTGAGCTCCAAAGGGTTTGGGTAGCCCTGCTGGTTGCAGCCTACATAGCTTCTCTCTTGGACTCTGATTCTGCTTGCAGTCTATAGTTTTCCTCAGCCTATGTTCCACATTCCTGGCATTTCTAACTTCCTGGGGTTTTCATGGAACTTTCAGTTTCATTCTCACAGCTTCAGGCATTGCCCTCTCAGGAACACACAGTCTGGTCTCTTAAGTCTTCTGAAATTTGGGTGGAAGCCTCTGTGACCCCACAACTTTTGCATCCTGCATGTTTGAAAATACACATCATACGGATGATGCCAAAGTCTGCTTCCAGACCGAACGGTAGTCAGGTCACCTTAGATCATGGCTGCAGCAACCTCACAGAATTTTACCTTTTCATGCTCTTTAGCCTGTGATGGGAAAGGGCTGGCTATTTCCTGAGATTCAATGAAAGCACTTTTCTACTGACTTGTTACAGAGTACTTGGCTTCTGTTTAATGCTAATCTTTTCAACAATGCTTCTTTTTCTGTCCACAGTGCAAAATTTTCAGATGATTAAACTGCTCTTTCTCTTGACTTTCACTATAACTATGATGAAAAGGGGTCAGCACATATATGCCACAACATAAACATTATACTCTCTTGAAATTTCCTCCATTCCCTTGGTTTTTTAATTAATCTTATTGGTATACATAATGATATACATAGTGATCACACTTGTCACAGGGAATTTGTACCAGCACATAATATATCTAATTCTTCTTTTTTTTCCTTACCCATTTTCCTTCCTTCCTTTCAACTCCTCTTCCCCTCCTTATCTACAAATCTTTGTTTCCATTTTTCCTTCTATTCTCTTTTTTACTTTTCTCTTCCTCATTCTCCCTACCTTCTGCCCCTTCTCATTTTAATATTTTCTTCCTACTTCCCAATATTGATCATCCATTTTGGTCCTTAGTTGTTCTCACATTATCATAAGACATGGGCACAATATAGATTTTTGTTTGCAATAATGAAACATTTATGACCTCTATTTCAGTTTTCAGTGGTTTTCATTCCCACCTGAAACTTTATAAGCATAACCTTTATTGGCTGCATTGTTATCATCATTCTGGTGTTTTGGGGTCCAACCAGAATTACCCATCATGCTCTGCTTGCAGCACATTAGGGCTTCTCTAGCTTTCTTCTCCAAACTTTTCCAAACTCCTCCTGCAAGTTGGTTATAAAGACTTCAAAACCACATATTCAGGATATACTCACACAATGACCCCACTTCTCTGGTACCAATTTTCAGAGTAGTCACTTTTTGTTGCTGAAACAAAATACTTGACATCCACAACAGGTAAGAGAAGAGATTTATTTTGCCTCTTTTTTTTTAGAAAATTCAGTCCCTGATCACTTGGCTCCAAGGATGAAATGCTATTTTGGAAGTGCACCACAGAGGAAAGCTTCTCAATGCATTGCAGCAAAGAAGCATAAAGAGCAAAAGGAAGAGCTGGAGACAAAAATATACCTCAGTGACACTCCCTCCTCTGACCAACCCCCATCTTCTTACGTGGGACTTTATGGGGGCAGTTTAGATCTAAAACATAAAAATTAATGTTAATAAGTTGGGGGCAAAAAAATCAATGTTATGGCCCAACATATGCAATCTAAGTAAAACCTCTCTTTACTTTTGACTATATTATCAACACAGAATCCATCACAGTATAGGAAAACCAAGAATAACCACTAAGTTTTATTCTACCTTATATGTAAAGGAAGATTGTCTCTGAGGTCCTCTGAGTTCAACTCAGTTCATTTCCATGTAATGAACATTAAAATATGTGTAGATTTTCAGGAGTACTTGTAGGACAAAGATGGTTTATGAAGTCATACAACAGGATAGTATGACAAATGTTTTCACTGAAAAGAAACTGAATTAGGATACAACAGTGTAGTGGGCAAGATTACCTATTAAATGACTCAATGAAAAAAAAAACTCAAACTGGATTAAAAGCTTAAATAATGGACCAAAAGTGAAAACTACTACAAGATAAAATAGCAGGAAAGCCCTATAACATTTGTCTAGGCAATGATTTCTGTATATGGTCCCAAAAGCACAAGCAAAAAATGAAAAGATAAATGGGTTTGTATATAACAAAGTAAAAAGCTTTTACACAGAAAAGAAAACATTTAGCCGAGGAACCCACAGAATGAGAGAAAATATTCATGAACTACATACCTGATAAGGAGTTGATATAAAAATATATGGAACTCAACTAAATAGCAACAAAACAAATTACCTTGTTCAAAAATGATGAAGTATCTGAATAACCTTTTCTTAAGAAAATTTACAAATGGCCAACAAGTTCATGAAAAAATGTTCAATGTCACCAATCACTAGAGGAATGAAACTTAAAGTTGCAAGGAGCGACCTTATTGCAGTTAGAATAGGTTTTACAAAAAAGATGAAAAATAAATGTAAGCTGAGATGTGGTGAAATGGAAATCTTTGTCCACTCTTGATCTAAATGTAAATTAGTAAAGACATTATGGAAAACATTATGGAAGCTCCTCAAAAAGCTAAAAATACAACTATCATTTTGATCCAGAGCTCCTTCTGGGTAGAGATTTAAAAGGAATAAAATCACTACATAAAAGATATTTCTGCACACATCACTGCACCTCATTTACAATAGCCAAGGCGTGTGACCAATTTAAGTACCCATAAATATGTGAATGGGTAAAAGACATGGTACATATGTACAATAAAACACTACTGAGCCCTAAAAATGAATATATATAGATCAGCTCCAAAGATTTAGCATAAACTCAAGTTTCCACAGTCTGCAGAGCAGGAGTTAGCTGTAAATTTATGTCACAACCCATGACATAATGACCCTGTAGTCACTTTCCATTTTAGACTATTACAGTTTTAGAAATTCTCAATGCCAATATATTTTTGATGCAAATCCCCAAATACCTAGCACAGATATAATGCTGAAATGAAGAGGAAGTATCATAGAGTTTGTTAAGTAAATAATACTTTTCCAAATTTAGGAAATCATTTTTAGAAGATACTTGACATTATGACCCTAGTTTGTATAACCGATTATATGTAGGGAGAAGGAGGCAGTGTTCCAAAACGCCTATAGTATCAATTTCAATGAAATTGTCAGTATATTTTTTCAATTTTAGAAATTTCAAGTTCTTAAAAAAGTCATCACACTTACTTTTTCTACTTCCAGAAATATTGTGGAGAATGTTACACTGCTTATTTCAAGTTTATCTAGACAGAAAGTACCTGCCTCCTAAGCTATATATGAAGACGCCTTTTAATTCTTTCTCGGATTCATTTGTGAAGCTTCATTAACTTGGAAGGCAGTTGAGGGTCACAAAGGTGAGAAGCCAGACAAGTAACATGCGTGCTGTCACCCCGTGAATTTGGGTAAGGAATAACGATTTCTTGTGCCTCAATTTCTTGCCAATCTTTTTAATAAAATGGATGATAGTAAGTAATATATAGCTCACATGGATGAGATAGTTATAAAGATAAAAGAGATTGTGTAGATTTGTTAAAAATTTTTTTATTAATGTAAGAGCTCCTTAGTAAAATCTTGTTCCTGCTAAGAGTTCACAAAGTTATATAGAAGAGTCTACTAATAAATGCATGATTTTGTCTAGAGCCCTAGACTTTGTGTCGGATGCAGTAAGATAAAGAATGAGAAACCTGAGCGAGAATTTATTTCACTCTGACTAGAAACCAAATGTCTTTAACCCAAACCCATAAAATATAACCATAATTTGTTATGAAGAATACTTACTGAACTCATTAAATAAAGGTCAAAATACCAATATAATATGCCATATTCTAGAAAAAAATTACAAGTTAACCAATTGGTATAAATCTTGTAGATTCATTTACATGGTGGGTGTGTGAACAGTTCCGTGTGCTGTAATCACTATTTATACACTGCATGTCTCTGGCAAGTCAGATAAGTACATTTTATTATGGCATTCTTTTTCTGACATATGATTGACTACTTCTTTATTCCTTTCTATGGCCTTTCCCCCCTCCTACTGGTTTCTCATGTCTGAACTACCTGTACTCTTCTCAAAAGTACACTTAGTACTTTACAGCAGTGATTTTATGAATCATCAGGGCTCGTGCATCAGACCTGATGGGAGTGAGCATTACTTGCTTGAGTAGACAAGGTGGAGCTAAGGGGAAACTGTATTAGGAGTCACCATGGAGATTCCTGTGCCAAAATTCCAGAGGGTTTGTATCCTAACCAAAGTCCTGCACGCACTTCTGCCTCAGCAGACATGACAGAGTTCTTAGCCGAATAGGTCATCTTATAAATCATGATTTTGCACAGGATTTTTTACTAGTTTACTCAAACTGATGCTTAGTTCAGTGAAAGAACTATGACACAGTCCTATGAAATGGAAGAAAAAATATTCATAGAATGTGAAAAAAATACAATATATGGGTTTAAACTAAAATGTAGCATGTATATTAATAGCCAATTACTTGATTGTTAGATACTGCGTGTCTCACAGCCTGAGGTGAGGCAGGGAGGGTCCATCTCTGATTGGGGAGTATTGAGGGACACAGCTAACTGGGGCTGAGGGGGTCTTCTTTTGTGATAACAGCTGGTTATTCCATGAAGTCGGGATGTTAAAGTCTAAGAGAATTTAAAACTAATTTTTCTAAAACATGTCTATTCCTCTATTTCCCCTTGTTGCTATCTTATTGGTCAACGACACAAGCTGCCCTCAAGCGTCAGCAGCCCTCCCAAGTGCAGGCAAATACGACTCTCAGGACTTCTGCTGGCTGCCGAACTGCTGATCTTGTGATCCACAAACTCTGGATAGCTCACGGTGTTCTTAGCAGATCGATTCAATCCCTGGAGTCTGTAGATTTCTGTGGGATGCACGTATGTGTATCCTGTCGTACACAGTAACTTTATTGCAAGATCTGTGCTACTTTAAAGATCTCTTTAATTTAAAAATCTAGGAATATAGAAATCTAATTTCTGAACTCTGATTTCTAAAACATACAAAGAATAGCTCTCCATGAGAAAAAAAAATCAATGAGAACTCTGAGTCGATCAAATAAGTTTAAAATATTAAAGTTATCTCCAATATTACATGAAATTGAGGAAGTAATTATACCCATGGGGCCATTTTACTTAAGATTCTTAAAGTAAGGGATTCTGACTCTAACTTGACTATCTAATAATTTGCATAGTGCTCAAGTAATACCAGAAGTGAGTAAAGAAAAAAGAAGCAAGGATTTTAAGAATCAAGTTCATCAGTGGTTTGACAAATTAAGACCACCTGGCCAATATCCAAGTTAAAATATCCGTCTAGATTTCTGGAAGCCGGCTGCTTTTTAGAAGGTGGGGAGGGGTTCTCCTGCTCCTGGGTCCCTTCTCTACTCCGTGCACTTGGGATGTATAGAAACATTCCCACGACTTAGTTATTCAGATATTTTGAAAGTGAGCTCAAACTTTTCGGAGTGTTGAGAAAACTCACAACTTTGTTTAAAAAGACAAGAGCAGTAGCTCTGGATTTTGTGTGAATGTGTGTGTGCGTGTGTGTGTGCGTGTGTGTATGAAGCTATTGTACAGTCATTTGGCTCTTAAAGAAAGTTTACATTCTGAAAAATACACCATTAAGTAATTTTACCATTGTGTGGACCTCACACAGTGTACTTACACAAATCTAGAGGGGTTTGCATAATACATGTTCTGGCTACATAAGATGATTGACATATAAGGCCTCCCACACCTGTCTCTCTTTTCCTTTCTCTCTCTATGCATATGCATATCATATATACCATTTATATATTTATGTAATATGTAATATATTGTTTATACATATATAATATATATGAGTGATAGCTATTGCCCTTGGGGCTGTGATGAAAAAAAAGAATAATTAAATCAAATACAAGAGAAATGATGAAATCAAGAGATGAATTATGGATGAGATATGTTAGGCTTCTGCCAGCATAACACAGGCTACTATTTTACAGTAAACTTTTAAAAATGTAGAACACTTTAAAATAAGTATTACAAAGTATAGTGAAGAACTAAACCAGAGACATAGCTATTTATTATCATTATAAAATATTATGTGCTATACAGAATTGAAACTGCCATAATTTCCTATGACTGATAACAGATTTGTTTACACTAACATCGTCACAACCATGTGCTCTGCATCATGCTATGAGGTGACAACAACTACAGTGTCACTGGTTTGTAAGCATTTTTCGTCTTTGTTGCACTGCTGTGAGTGCTGTCGTACAAGCCATCCACCACTGGCTGAAACATCATTATGCAGGGCATGACTGTGTTTGGTTTTTGCAGGGAAGATATGTCAAGAATTCTTTTTCATTTTTTACTGACATTGTTTTATTCACTAGCGAATTATGTCATTTAGTTCTTACAACACACCTATCTTGTAGGTGCAGTCATGTGAATGAGAATGGAGGTGGAGGCAGAAGGTTAATGGACACGGTGTCATGCATTACATGTTAGCCTTGGCACCGTAGTAATTACTCTGCGGAAGAACATTCTCGGGTTAGTGATGTTTTGTGTGGTTTTGTTGTATAAATGTTTAGAGAGCTCTAATCTTGCCTATTCACTGAGGCTCCGGGCTCTGACCATCTTTCCATAATGTTCTCAAATGTGAATCAGAAGCAGTGATGTGGAAGTGAGCTTCTGAAAGACAATTTAATGGGAATGAACAGTGTGTTATGGCTACCTTTACAATCTCAGACTGAATTTGTGGTGTGGGTTTGAGTTTTATCATCTGGAAGTTGAGG
Source organism: Hydrochoerus hydrochaeris (assembly GCA_004027455.1). NCBI lineage: Eukaryota > Metazoa > Chordata > Mammalia > Rodentia > Hydrochaeridae > Hydrochoerus > Hydrochoerus hydrochaeris. The sequence continues at coordinate 81,068 of PVLA01005155.1, read as the reverse complement.
GAACTTTCTAGAGGCAATTCCTTGTCATACTTTCTGTGTGCCATGTTAAGGAAAATAGGAAAAGAGGAAAATTCACTTTTTGTCTTTTCTCCTGCTGAATTTCCCTGTGCTGCCATCACAGGATACACTGTATCCCTGACTTAACACGTGGTTTTGAAAGTTTCTTAAAAGTACAACACATCAGATTATAATAATTTCTATGGCCCTGTGTTACTGAATGTCACTGCTCGTTCTGTGGAAATTTGGTGTGTTCAGGGAATAGTAGACATTTACAGAGTAGAGATAAGATTCCTACTCTTTTCATTCCTTCATGTCCTGAAAATGTTGTGTTTTTATTGGTGAGGAGAAAATACTAACTGTTTATCTGGAGATTTTCCCTTAAGTTATGAAATGGACTACTTCAGAGTCTTGTGTTTATGATTGGCTTTGTAGGCCAAATAAGATAGGGTTAATATAAATTAAAATAATGACTGAGGACTACATGCCAGATGTGAGGCTAGGGGCTTTCTATTCTTCATTCACCGTATAAATTTTATACAATCTGAACAATAATGCCACGAAGTATGTACAATGATCGTTCCTGTTTCACAGATGAGGACACATTTTTAGGGCTGCCACCAAAAGTACTACAGACAGGGTAGCTTAATATCAGAAATGTCCTGTCTCCCAGGGCTGAGGCTCCAGCTCCACAGCCAAGATCCCAGCAGATGAATTTCCTTCTGAAGGCTGTAAGTGAGGAAAATCTCCCCGGTACCTTTCCTGCGTCACCACACTGTCTTCCTTTAGTGTTACGACCTCATTTTAATTCAGTTACAGTTTTGAAGCTCTTATTCCATTATTTGATTATATTTTGAAGTACTAAGAGCTGGGATTTCAACATATGAACTTTTGAGGGGACACGATTCAGCCTACAACAGGCCCTAAAGTAGAAGAGATTTATTAACCTCCTTAAAAGGTTGAGATCAAAGATTATATTGGCCTCAGTGACCATGCATGATCCTATTTCTTTGACCCTTGTTTTTACTTAATTAGTGAAAAATCTACAGAGAGAAGCAGCAGAGAACATGAGAAGTAGACTTTACCTCTCCCTGAAGTTTAATAGCAATACTGTGTCATTGGGAGGAAGGAGGCTCAGGACATAGTGACCGGTTTGGGACCCTGAGTTGAACAACTGAATGATGACTCATGCTAACCAGGCCTCTGTGCTTCGGGATCTACAGATAACCCAGGCAGTGCACAGAGCCTTGTCCAGTCTTTCAATTCACTGGCCTTCAACCCCCTGTTGTGCACCTACCATGCAGCATGGAGAGGGCTTCAGACAGCACGGGTGTTGGTCTCCTGAGAAGACTCCAGTGCCTGCGTAGCACTTGCTCAGTGAGGGAGAGGGACACTGCACAAATTATATATCGCACTGTGTCAGCCAGACAGAGTGCTCTACGGAGCACAGGAAACGGGATGAGGGGTAGACAGTGAGGGCAATATGCAGACGTGGGGCCAGGGTTTCAGGCAGAGCAGAACATAAAGAAGGAAGGAAAAAATGTATACACAAGAAGCTAAGACAGCTGTTCTGCTGATTCTATTAGCTCATTGACAGGAGCAGTTAGGGCTTATATTGTTTGATCAATGTTGCATGCCTGTACCTGATAATCCGAGCAACTATTTTGAAGATAACAGTGTGTCATATAATTACAATTGTTAATTTCCTATCTTCTTGTTTTGGAATTCTGCATTATTTTTTATTGGGTTTTAAAATTCTCTTTAAAATAAAACAACTTTTAAAAAAGAAGGTGGCTGGTGGAGCTAAACTTGTCCACTCTAGGGACAGCAATGAGTCGGGGTGAGAGGACAGAAGAGGAGGCTGTGAAGAAGGTGGTCAGGACACGCAGGCCTGATAAGTCAGGGAAGGACCTGGGGTTTTATTCCAGGTATAAGGGGGAAACTTTAGAGGCGTTTAAGTGTGGACAAGATTGTGTGTGGTGGAGGGAGGACGAGCGATCTGATTTCCATTTTGAAAAACATTTTTCTGACACTCGTGTAGAGAATGGACTGTTTGTTGGGTTTGGGACCAGGGACAGTGGAAGGAAGGGGGCCAATCAGAGTCACTCACTTAATCATTCAGAATGTTGATTAAAATAGTCCATCCTGATTCAGTTTCCCTTTCTGGGGTATATTTTTCCTGCAATTAATCATGATCCAAAAATGTTAAATGAGCAACATTCCAGAGATAGCCAAAATAGACGTTTTAAATTGCATGTTATTCTTAATTTCACAGTGAAATTCTGCGCCCTGCCGCCTCACTCTGCCTAGGATGTCAGTCTTCCTTCTGTCCAGCCTGCTTCGTGTACACTCTACCTGCCCATTAGTCACTTAGGAGCCATTTCTCTCATTAAATCAGCTGTCACACTATTGCAGAGTTGTGTTCAAATAACCCTTATTTTATTTAATAATGACCCCTCAGTGCAATAATAGCTATTTTGGCAATTTTATTACAGTATGTGGTTATAATTATTCTATTTTATTAATAGTTGTTCTTGATGTCTCACTGTGCCTAATTTATAAATCTAGCTTTTTCTTACATATGCTTGTATGAGAAAAAGCATATAAATAGGATTTGGCACTCTCGGGTATTAGAAACCCTCTGCAGGGCTTGGGATGACCCTGGACAAAGGAGAACCACTGTAATAGTGACGCACACAAGACTACATGTCTGGAGTTTCAAAATCTGAGTTTTATTTTTGGTATAATTGTGAATTCTGTTTTCTGTGATCTCAAATCAGACTTGTAAAATTATTTTTAAAAACGTTCTTCCTATATTTTTGTGAAATGAAACTAACGATAGTTATACTTGCTTAATTACAAACTGACCATATCAATAAAGTAACGAGTAGAGGAGAGATGGTAGGAAGCACTGAGGTAGTTCTTCTGGAGCTCAGGAAGTGGAAATGAGGAAAGGAAGGGGTGGGGGAGGGCAGGGAAGGCGAACAGCACAAACCTCATATAAATATGACATGTACATGATATCTTTTTTTAAAATTATATTTAAAGAGAAAAAAAGCAAAAGAAAAGAGGGTAGCAACAATACAGAATTCTAAAAGGAAAAAGAAAAAAAAAACTCTAAGAAATCACTAGTTGATAAATTACATAGTCATCTTGGATGTGGCTGTTCAAGTTACAAAGTTAAAGGGTACATAGTAGACATTCAAACAGTGAGACTGCAAACAGTTCTGCTCAAAGATCCAACAAAGATTCAGCAATATGCTCATCTATTTTACACACTCAAACATACATGCAGTTATATCCCTTAGAGCACTTTCTTTTCCTTTTTTCTTTTATTTAAAGAGAAAAAAACAGAAAAAAGGATAGAAATATTACAGAATTTCAAGAAAAGATAACAGTAAGAAATCACTAGTTGATAAATTACACATTGTTCTTTTAGAAATAGTTTCTCAAGTTACAAAATCAAAGCACACAAAGTGGAAACTCAAGCAGTGAGAGTGCAAACAGATCTATCTGCTCAACAATCCAACAAGAACCTAGAAATATGGTCATCAATCCCACACACCTAAGCATACATGCAGCTATGTCTTTTATAGCGCTTCCTATTTCCTCTTTTTTTTACAATAGCAATTATACATTTTTAAAATTTTATTTAAAGAGAAGAAAAAAAAGCAAAACAGAAAAAAGGGTAGCAACAATACAGAATTCTAAAAGAAAGAAAAAAAAAGGAAAATGAGAAAAAGCCCCACTAAGAAATCAGTAGTTTATAAATTACATACTGTCATCCTGGATGTAGTTGTTCAAGTTACAGAGTTAAAGGGCACATAGTAAATATTCAAACAGTCAAACTACAAACAGTTCTGCACAAAGATCCAAAAAATATTCAGCAATATGGTCATCTATTTTACACACTCAAACATACATGCAATTATATCCCTTAGAGCACTTTCTTTTCCTCTCTTTTTTACAACAGCAATTATACATTTTGGTTTTATTACACTTGTAGTTCTTATTTATTTTTTACACTAGAGACACAATATGATATGTATAAATATGATTCTTATTTATTTCACTACTGAAGATAGTCTCAAGTTGTCTCCATTTACCTATGAAGGCCTCAAGATCATCCTTTTTTATAGCTGAGTAATATTCCATTGTATAAAAATGCCACATCTTTTTCATCCACTCTGCAGGTCATGGGCATCTTGGTTGTTTCCAGGATTTAGCTATCACAAATTGTTCAGCTATGAACATGGGTGCACATATATCACTGTGATATGAACTTGTCAGTTCTTCGGGGAAAATACCCAGGAGGGGAATAGCTGGGTTGAATGGGGTTTCCAATCCTAGTCTTCTGAGAATTCTCCATATGGATTTCCATAATGGTTGTACCAGTCTACATTCCCACCAACAGTGGAGCAGTGTTCCTTTTTCCCCGCAGCCTCACCAACATTTGTTATCAGTTGATTTCTTGATGGCAGCTATCCTTTCCAGAGTGAGGTGGAATCTCAGTGCTGTTTTAATTTGCATTTCTCGAATGACCAGTGATGGTGAACATTTCTTCATGTATTTATTTGCCATTTGTATATCTTTCTCTGAGAACTGTGTGTTCATCTCAGATGCCCATTTTTGGAGAGGGTCTTTGAATTTGGGGGGCTTGATGTTTTTCAATTCTGTATATGTTCTGGATATAAGTCCTTTGTCTGAGGGGTTGCTGGCTAAAATTCTTTCCCACCCTGTGGGTTTTCTTTTCACTGTGTTGGTGATTTCCTTTGAAGTGCAGAAACTTTTCAATAATGTGAGATCCCATTTGTTGATTCTTTGAAGTGTTTCCCGTGCAGTTTGCATTTTGTTCATGAATTCTCTGCCTACCCCTATGTCTCCAAGACTTCCACCTACCTTGTCTTCCAGGAGATTTATATGCACTTCAGGAAAAGAAAAAGTTGTATAAATGTTTTAATACTACATTTTTTGAGACTTCTTGAGATTAATGCAGTTACCTTGGGCCTCTACAGTTACAAGAGGTGCTCAAAGTGGAGGCCATCAACCTCCAGACAGCCGTCCGTATGGTGAGCTGCTGCTTGCGGTGGCCTTGGTCACGACACTGCTGCACGCACCTTTCAGCCCCTTCCCCAGGGCTGGCTGTTTCTCTGTGATGCACAGTATTCTCTAGGGTCCCGCAGATGAGGGTGTAACACCACCTGCTGTAGAAACATCATACCAGTTTTCTTTGTCTGAAACGTGTATACGTTTTTTTTGTTGGGCACTGTATACATCATTTTAGAAATTTAAATTCGGTAAAAAATCTAGATATTTATATCTCTTAATTCATAAACATGTATGTGTCAATTCTGCAAAATGGAAGAAATTATTAGCCCTGTAAAACTCTTCCGAGAGAAGCAAACATGCATGGTCAGTTAATAAAAAACATTGAAGATTTTCTGCCTTTCTGCTCTAGGTCTCTGGTAAAGTATGAGCTTCTGTGTATGGAGAAAATATAAGAATAGGCAGAATTTTTTTTTTTTTTTTTTTTGCTTCCAGCTGATGAAACTCCTGTGGTCATTGCATTCCCTCCAAAGGGTCATATTAAGGTAGAAAGAAACACTGAGTGTTGGCATTACTGATGTTCTTTGTAAAATGTCTTTCCCACAAGGCAGCCTTCCTGTCTGCCTAGAACCCTGGGGCTTACCCGCCCCATGCCAACTGGATCTAGCACCAAGTCAGCTACAACTAATCCCCTGGTATCCTGTCTGGCTACCAGGGTGGAAACAGTCTGCACTTTCTAGGCAGCCTCAGTGATTCCTCTGTAACCCAATTCTTTTAAAAGCCGAGAGCCAACTCCCACAGAGTAAAAGCCAGAAATACTGGCCACCTAAGCTTTTGAGGATCAAGGAGTCAAAAGACCTAAAAATGCTGGCCTGCAGTAGCTCCGCTGGATCTGAGCCTCCTAAGAGGAATTCCTGTAAATAGCTTGAATATATATTTTGTTTCTCTCTGAAATACCATTCTAGGACATTGCTTCTGTTCAGAGGCCTCCCAAGCAGGTAATAATTACAGCCAGGAGGAAAGTCACTGTGTACATAGCTTTGTAAGGATGACTTTTATTGGTGGAAATTTGTAACGGCCCTCCAAAATAGAGTACAGCTTTCTTGGCATTGACATTAAAAGAAGCCTTTTGAGATTGTCACAAAATATGACTCTAGACAAATGAGAATGGTGTGGTAGCCAAGTGAAAGGTTTCTAAGTAATTCTATCTACTGTTTCCCTGACATGAAATTAGGAAAAGCTTTAGGCGCTATTTATCTTCTTGATGGATTAAATCTGAGTCAAAATGAGATGAGGGACATTCAATACTTTAAAAATAAACTATCTGATTAGTAAGAAGTTGTGTATTGTGTTTAGGGCCTGACATTATGGAAAAGGAAGGAATAAAAGACAAAGAGAACTTATTATACTCCAAGGCAGAATTTCCCCTACAAAATAGCACAATCAATTCCAAAAATTGCTTTGAGAGAGGAAAATACACAGTGGGGAAACTTTGAATTGTTTCGTATACCAGCAAAATCAATTCTTTTGCTTCCTATTTATTTTTCATCATAACTTTTATAAGTTTGTTATCCACAAAATATATTGTATTTTAAATGCCTAACTGATTTAGAACTGTCTTCACTGATTTTTCAAAATAAACAGATACGAATTTAGATATTCATCATAAGCATAGAAACCAATACAAGCGAAAATACAGAGAACTGTAAATTACTTGAATACCTAAGCAATAGAGGAAATACACCTAAAAGACATGGGGGAATGCCATTTAAACGAGTTGCTTTAAATGTGCTGCATTTTAAAGAAGGCAGAATACAAGTGCATTCAATATTAATTAGTTATCATGAGTTTAGCACCAAGGACCTAGGGGTATACACAAAATAACTTGTATTGATTTTGCAAAGTATCTTATATTTTTCCTCTTATATCAGCTATTACAAAAATATATTTGTGTTATCTGAATACAATTTAGGTACAAGGTAATCAGAATGTAAATATAGTCCTAGTCTAAGATATTACCTACTTGCATTTGCTTTCTCTACTTTTTTATAGATCAGATTCCAAATAATAATCTAATGACTCCGTTTCCACAGATATCCTGAGTGTTAGAATGAGATGTATCCCACATCGTGTGTGGCACCTTATCATTTCTCAGGGCCTTTGTTAGACTGGCCTTTGCTCTGTGGTGGAGGTTTAATGTGGTCCTGGGGAGGTGGCTTCATGCACATGTTCATGCCCAAGCTGAAGTACTGAGAAGGACCTACACACACGTGTCCGTTCCTAGAGAGACTTTGCACACAAGTCACCACCTAATCTCAGTGTTCGGACACCTTGAGAATCCTTCTCAACGTAACGTTGAAGGCAGTGGCTGCCCAGAGCTTAAGAGCCTGCATGCGCTCAGGCTGAGTGGTGCACACCTATAACCCCAGCGCTTGACTGACTGAGGCAGGATGAGCCCCACATGTTCGAGGCTACCAGTATGGGCTACCTACCTAGTGCGCTCAAGGCCAGATGGAATTACAGGCTGAGACCCTGTCTCAAAAAACAAAACAAACGAACAAAAACAAGCATGCCTCAAAGTGGAGACCCATACCATTCCCGGGGTGCTGCACACATGCTTCAAAGTTCAGACTGAAATCCTGATGGGTGAGATGAGGCGCAAAGCACTGTGGGAAGTGCTGACTGACGAGGCAGTAATGATTTTAAGACCGTGAAAGAACAACAGGGGTTACATTTTTGGGTTTAAGAATAAGAGGCGCGCGCGCGCGCGTGCGTGCGTGTGTGTGTGTGTGTGTGTGTGTGTGTGTGTGTGTGTGTGTGTGAAATTCCAGAAGGCTCCATTCTTGTTGGATATTTTAATCACACAATTAAATCTAGAAAAATCACAGCAAAAAGCATCGTTTTAAAATTTATTAGACATCTGCTTTGTGGTAAACATTTTTCTCCTTACAATCTCTGGTCCATTCATTAATTCTGTGATTTGGGTTCAGAGCAGATGTGAAAGTTTAAGAAAAACAGTAGGTAGGAAATAGAGGAGAAGCCCACAGCCAGTTTTAAAAGGTTCCCGCCTCCAATCCATACCTAGCTTGGTAACTGATTTGCAAATGACTCAATGCTAATATTTTAGACAGTAATTCACACAAAAATTATTTATCAGTTTATGATTAAGGTTTTGAATGAAGCTTAAACTGAAGAACAATCAATTTTTTTAAAATTTTATTTAAAGAGAAAAAAAAGCAAAACAGAAAAAGGGGTAGAAACAATACAGAATTTCAGAAAAAAACAGTAAGAAATCACTAGTTGATAAATTACATATTGTCTTCTTAGACATGGTTGTTCAAGTTACAAAATTAAAGCATACACAGTGGACATTCAAACAGTGAGGCTGCAGACAGTTCTATTCAATGATGCAATAAAAACTTAGCAACATGATTATCAATCCTACACACTTAAACATAAATGCAGTTATATCCTTTAGAGCACTTTCCTTTCCTCCTTTTGCTTTTTAAGTCCATTATCTGTTTAGTTATATCCTGTTTCAGGTTGCTGACCTGTTTGATTGTTGTTAGTTACTTGTTAAAAACCATATATTATTCTGTTGCTTTGTTTTTGAGTTTCTCCTCATCCATGCCCCATGGATCAGCTTTGGTGGAGTTGGGAGTTTTTTGGAGGTATTTTGTTACTTTGTTGTCTACTTTTTTTTTTAAGGTAACAAAATACAGCAGGACAAGACAGAATAAACCCATGGGAGGCAGTGCAGTGAAATTGGCACAGAGCTTCACAGCAGGTCACCAGGACAACAGCAATAGGCACAATAGTACATCCCGTTCTGTTCACATTAGCTGTTGTTTCAATCAGGTAGAGCAAAATGGAAGGAAATATCGAACTTATAAAAGCAGAATATTGAATAGAGCAGTAGCATTAATCAGAACTGAGCAAAACAATGATAAAAATATTTGCCTTCAAAGAGATGGTAGAAGGAAATCCCCCTTACTTGCCACATTGCACATGTTCATCCTCCCAAGAGATACTCAGACCTCCAGCTCCCGCTTGCTAATGGGGGTGGGGGTGGATGCATGTTTGATTTTTAGCCGCTTACCAGGGCTGCGAGCTGGCAGCCTGTTCTCCCAGCACCCCAAGTTCCAACATAATGCAGAGCTCAGGAAACGCTGATAACAATCAATTTTAAATCATGCAGCAATACTGCTTCTCTAAAATGTAGGAAACGTAAGTCCACTGAGAAGATTTGAAAGTTTTATTTTATTAAGCTCAAACTGTCCCAATTTTCTTGAGTTTCATTAACAGACTGCATGTGTCCAAATAAGAACTACTCCAAATGCAGTCTTACTGGGAATTAGGGAGGGTTTGTCACACAAAGGGCTCCCGTCTCATCTTCCCAAGAATGATAAGGGAACTACCAGGTAGACCTGCACTGTGACAATCATCTTTGATGTGTTTATTCAAAATACATTTGGCAGAAGTGGGACAAATCAGAATTGTATTAATGAAGAAATTAACATTTCTTGTTTATACTCAAATGGAAGATTTATTTCTGGAACTGAATATTATGCTTCAAATTTATCTGCAGTTTTCTTTCATTTTTGTTTTCCTGTTATTAGAATGGGATAATATTACTTACCCTCACACAAGGGTTAGAGGTAGTTTATAAAAATATTATTATAAAACATTGCTCAAAATATATCTTTCTTCATGTGATCATTCATGTCTGTGAAATATTTTGCATTTCTTGCTTCAGTTCCCATAGTTCTTTTCTGGATCAGATATCTTCTTAGAGATGGATTAGACTTTTGCCCTAAGATGATCATTCATAAAGTGATTCTGCATTCACTATCTGACTGTGTTGACTGATTTTAGATGACATGTAGGTATATTTTCTCAAAGAGTTTTGTGTGGTCTATTCTTCTATTAGGAAATTTGGCTATTTCTGGTCTTGGGGCAAAAATTTTCACTGGGAATTTTTTTTTCTACCCAAGTAGAAAAACTCCACATACTTCTGTTTTATAAGGAGCCCTGACAGGAATCTGGTTAACTGTGACCACATTCCATTGATTCCAGCAATACTTTAAGGCGTTTTATAGAGTCATGCCCTGGTCAGTGGCAGATTGGTCCACATTTAATCCAGATCTCAACACAAAGAAATCAAGCTGTATTTTGGAACATTCACGACTGAAACCTTTACTGTTATGATTTTAAATAAACAATTCCTTCCCTCTTCATTATTTGTACTTCAGAGTTAAAATGCAAGGGAAATGTGCAGATGATGTAGAGTTCAAGCATCAATCCTCCACACATGGCTTGTGTTAGCACACGAGGGTGCAAGAAGCCTGTCAGTAGCACCAAACACACTTCATTTACCTCCAAAATAAACGAGAATCACTTAAATAGAAAGTGTTATTTATTGTATTTATAGATACTTTCTAACTGTTAAAATGCTTTAAGTAGGGGTTGATTTTAGAACAAATTTGACTTCCAGGCTTCCACATTAGTGGAAAAGTATTTGTAGCCTCTTGAACTGAGTGACCTGTTCAGTGATTCACGCAGAGGTTGAGTAACAATAGCACACAGCTAATCACAAGGAACTGCACCAGGTAAACAGAGAAGAGCAGGGAATAAAGAATATTTTTAAAAGCAGCAACAGGCATTTTAATAAACATCTGAAATTTTTACAGTAGCGAGTTTTCTTATAATTTTGATCAGAAATTCCATTTGCTCTACACGCTTGTTTAGACTTAGAGCTGTTGCTGTACTCTAGCTTCTTCCTTTATAGAAGCATAGTGCGAGTGAATTTTTTTTTAAATCCTTCCAGCTTTGCTGTACTGAAAGCTGAATAATCTCCAAAGTGCAAGTTTGTGTTTCAGAGTTAGGATGATCCTTGCTGGGACAAAGTACATATTTCTCAGTGGGAAGTGTTGAATTAAACACAAAGTACATATTTGTAACCTTGGATGTTGAATGCGACTTCTGCTGTTTTCTAAAAAAGCAATTTGCAGGAAAGTCAGCTTTTGTTAAAAGAGAATTTTCTAAATTACTTTAGCATATCAAGAACCAGGTTTGACTGGCTTAGATTGTAGTTTTTAAGACATGCAGAAAATCGATCTTCCAATCATAGAGTCCTTAATCTATTCAGAGTTATTTTTTATGGCAGCTAGACTGAGATTTGATGCTACAGGAGAAAAAGAAAATGTAATGTTAAAGAGGAAAGTGCCAAGCCCATAGCTTCTACCCCTGGATACTCAGGAAAGCCTGAGACTGTGAGTGAGAGGCAAAACCCCAGCATTACCCACAGTGTCCCCTGTGTGGTTATCAGAGGGGTCACGGTAGACAGGCTGAACGGCACTGACAGAGACTGATGGTGTGTTTCTGTGTTTATCTTTGGAACTTTGAGATCACCTAGCAAAAAGCCCGTTACTTAGGGTAGCCAGAACAAGGTCAGTTCAGTAGACGAGAGAGTGGACAGGAAGAGCCTGGGTGTTGTGTTTCTCCAGTCACCTGTTGGGACTTAGGGGAGCTAGAGGATCACCCTGTACACCTGAAAGATGGACGGAAACAAGAAGGTACTCGGCAGAATGCAAGGGGATACTGTAGGGAGGAGGAGAGATTGGGCTTCAGGACAGTCATATGCTGGACATCCTAGGCCAGGGTTCAGTGGCAACAGGGCAGACTGAAGGAGGTGATGCATGAGCAAGCCTGAGCCCAAGAGAGGCGAGAACTCAGGCGTTACCAACCTCAGACCTGAACATCCCATGCCAGGAGGGGCTCCCAGAAGCCCAGGAATGCCTTTAATCTCAGCAGTCCAGGAAGTGATTCAGCCCAGTGGCCAAAACGGAGCCATACTGGCATTTGAGATGGGCCGTTCCTTGTTCTCATGCGGTCATGCATACCCCTTATCTCTCGATGGGCCAGAAACCGGGGCAGAGAGAGGTGAAGGAATGGGGGGAGTATCTTAGGCTCTGAATATTTTACCCAAAGAGGCAATACTGTATATAGTCTGAGGTTTTGAAGTTTCATGAATGAGCCCATGTCATATAAAACTACTTAGGAGACTCTCAAAATTTTATAGTGAATATTTATAGTCTATACATTTGGACAAGAAAAAAGCTGTATTACATGTAGCAAATGACCTAATGAGCCTAAGCCCATCACAGAATTGTGAGGAGTAATAACGCTGGTGTGCCATAGGCTACTGAGAAAAACTAAACTAAAATAATTTACATGAATCACAGGCAACTCATAGAATCATTGCAAATATTAAAATATTAAAACATAGAAATCAAATCAGTGTGATTATTAATTTATGTCAACTGGAACAGAGTGTGGCAATCAAGGTACCTACTTTTTTGCTCAAATGTCAATCTAGATATCTAAGTAATGGTATTTATTTCTTGGATTGATTAATAGTTAAGTTGGTATGTGTTGAGTGAAGGAGATGATTCTTCATAATGCTGATAGGCCTCACCTCATCAGTTAAAAATATAAAAAGAGAGGACAGGTACCTTGAGTAGGGAAAGATTATGGTTCCAGATGGTGATGAACTTTCACTCCTCTTGATTTTCCACCACACTGGTCTACTGTGTAGATTTTAGACGTGCCAGCCCATGTAATCAATTCCTCAAATCTCTCTCCTCCTCTCCCCTCCCTGTTTGACTCCCTTCGTCTCCCCCTACCTTCTGTACTGTTTCATAAATAACATTCTCTGAAGATCTGTAGGATATTTGTGAATTAGACTTTTGGAATTTATTCCAGTTACTCAGGCTTTGGTGTCATATTTTCAGACTGAAGAAAACAGAAAACAAATGTTTTCGTTCTTTGGAAACTGCATCCTGATTTAGAAAGAGCCCTGTCCAAAATTTCCTTGAAAACATTTTTTTGACCAAACATGTTGGATGCTTTCGGAAGGAAGGGGCAGATTTCTGGGCAGTGTCATCAAGAGGTTTTCCCTACCTCAGGATCCTTTAAATGACTGGAGCACAGTCCCTGTGTCTTTGGTGCAAACAACGTAGCAGCTTCTAGTCTTTATACACTTTGCCTGGTGCATTTATTAGCTCACTGTCGGTGTCATCTCCTGGTAAAATGATCATTTGACCATCATTTCATTTAAGGAAAAGTGAACATAAAGAAAAAACTTACCTCTCTTAGCTGTTAGCCAAGTGGCAAAGTTAAAAAAAGAGCATGTACCTCTTCTGTGACGCCCACTGTGAAGGAAGCCCTTCGTCCAAGTTTAATCACAGAGCCAGTCCAAGCCTTCTACCTTGAAATGAATGAGGATCTCAGGACCCACAGCTTAAACTTGCTCTTTGAAACCATATCAGAAGGCACATTTCTCCCTGTCCCAAAGTGAGCTGGTTTTGATGGGTGCAGAGGGTATTGCACGATTGTTCATGCATGCAACCACAAGCAAAACTGACAACAAATTGGTGCACTTTGCAGGAAGTCTTCACATTTTCATTAAAGGGAATCAGAAGAAAAATAAGCAAACAAGTTCAAGTGACTTTCTGAAGCTCAGTTTGAGATTTTTTTTTACCTCACCAGGACAATTTTAACAAAGTACCTGAATGCATGAAGACAGAGAGATGGGTTCTCTCACAGTTCTTCCCTTAAGAGTCATGAACAAAGGTAGGGTTGGATCTGTTCAGGTGCAGAAAACTTCTTCCACGGTTCTCTCCTGGCTTCCAGTGGCTTCTGGCAATCCCTGGTGTTCTTGTAAAGGCACCATTCCAATCTCTGTTCTGAATTCACATGGCATAGTTCTTGGTCCATCTGTGAGTGACCAAGATCCATCTTTTTACAAGGGATGGTTAGTAAGTCATAGTTGATTTGGAATCCATCCTACCCCAGCATGCCCTCATCTGAATTGGATTTGACCTGCAAAGACTATTTCCAAATAAGGTCACACCCAGATTGTGAATAGATCTGATTCTTGAGGGGCACTATTCAACTCAGTATAGAAACCATTCTATGTGTTTGAAGACAAATTGGCCATTGGTAAAGTCTCCATTGTCAGGAGGATCCAAAGCTGCTCATGGTTCCTCGCTGCTTCTTTCAAAAGTCAGACCGTACTGAGACCGGCCTGTTTCTCCGGGGCTGAGACACACTCGCCTTTTATTGTACTAATCACGCTCCCACTTTAGAAATTAAATTATGCATAGTCTTAAGTCTTGTCTTTCTGTTTAATATTTGTTTCTTTTTCCTATCTCTTCCAAGAATTGGTTTGCCTTTCTAAGTAAACAACTATTAAGGTGAATAAGCAGGATCATTTGACAAGTTTAATTTGGAGAACAGATTCCAGATATTTATACCTACCAAAGTTTTTTTCAACTAAGTCTGGCAATTTGTCCATTTTCCCAAGACCTATAATAACTGATAAAGCACTTTTTATTTTATCTATATTGTAGATTATAATCATTCATCAATTTATGCCACAAGATGAAAGTTTGACCTAAAACTCAAACTGAATATTGTTTCTTCCTCTATTGACCACAATTAACAATTTATTTTGTCCCTGTTGGTAATGAGTCACTTTTTCAGGTTAATGATGATACTGCCCTACTTCAAGTGAGAGGAAGACTTGGAGTTGTATTATGATACATCTAATAGGGAACTCTTACTGTCTGTCTCCATGTTAATAGATGGTTAACGTTAGGTCTGCATTTCATGAGAACACTAGTGTCTCGTGACAGTATTCCATTAAGAGCCACGTTCAATCTATGAGTTGCCCGTTAAAAGCAGCCTTCATTTCTGTTACGGTACATTTGATGTCCAGCATTTCTTTCTTATTCTTTCTTGGGATTCCCACATCACATTCCTCACCTGTTCTAGCAGACTGTTTTATCCACAAGGAACATTAGCATATTAATCATAGTTATTTTGCATTCCCAATCTGGCCACTGCAACACCCCCAACATATCTGAATCTGATGTTGATGTTTATTCAGTATCTTTTTTTCCCTTTTAGCATGACTTGAATAGTTTTGTTGCTATTTAAACCTAATGAAAGGGGCTGCCATAACCTGGCCTTAGTGGTAGGTATAAGGGCGGAAATGTTCTATAATCCTGTGATTAAGTTTCCATTTCTCAGTGAGCATGTGAACTGCGAATTTTGTCAGTGTTTTTTGTTCTCAAGTGGGACAGGATGGCTAGCACTGGCTGGAGTTGAGTACTTACCTCCCCAACTCTGAGGTCAGTTAGACTCTGATAAAACTCCAGTAGGTTAAGCTCTGTCTGACTGGCTTCTCCTGAGAGAAAAGCATCATTAATAAGAGCAGAAAGCTCCAGAATACTGCAGAATGGTTTACTTTCCCTTCCTATGCCTGAACACAAGGTGACTTTTCTCTGATATTTACTACGAAAGCCTTGTAGAGCTTCTGAAAGTAAAACTCTTAAAAGTGTGGAGGTGGTCCTAGGCCTGTGTCTCCCCAGTGGTTTAATCTCTCAGGCTTGTCTACTCTGAGCCTCCAGCAATCTGTCAATTACAATTTTGGTTTTCCTAAGCCATCCTTGGTTACCATGGCATCTCAGCTCGTGAGTTTTTTCTCTTGTAGGTTATGATTCTCTATATTTGCTTTTCTGTCTCTCCAATTTTGAGGCAGTAGTTTTCCCTTGGGCCTTGCTTCCCTAATTTATGAAGAACTGTTGATTTTTCCATTGGTTCAACATTTTTCTTAAGATGACCAATCTTTCCAAGTTGTTTATATACTGGAGTCATAACTGATCTCCACTGAACTCATTCAGTTTTGATCAGTTATTTTTTGTGCAAAATGTTGGCACTGGCCAATATACAATGTATCTATTAAAATCAAACTATTAGGCTAAATAAATCCTCACGATTTTACCACATGCTTTCCATTGTTTTTTATTCTTATGATGACTGGTCCTTTTTAGCATAAAGCAAACTTTTATTTATTTTTGTATATAAAAGTAATGAGATCAGTACATTTAAATGACAATTGTGCAACAAATGACTACCGCCTAGATTTTCTGATTCTAAACCCAGATTTCTTCTTGAAATCTCAGGTAGCATCTTTTGCTAAACATAATACCTAGCATGAAGGGGAAGAGAGTTTACTGTAGTGGCATGAGGGTAGGCTTGCAAATCAAGCAGACCTGGATTTAGATGACAGTTGTTTGTTTTGTTACTTAAGAAAAAATTTCAACCTCCCTGAGTCTGAATAATTGTACAATATAGATACTGAGAGAATTAAATAAAATTATATATTCAAAGAACTCAGAACAAAGCCTAAAATATAAGATATGCTAAAAAAATTGGTAGTAGCTATGCATTCATCCCTAAAATAAAGAAAATCACCACATTTGGGACAGGTTTAAGTCCAAGGTAAGACAAGTAAGATCACTGTGTGAGATGCTGGACCCAGGTATCTATAATTCTAGGTGGAATTCAGCCAAGCCATAGTAGTTTACATAGCTCATCTGACTCATTTGAATATATTTTGAATAGCTTGTAGAGCTTCTGAAAGTAAAACTCCCAAAAGTGTGGAGGTGGTCCTAGGCCTTTGTCTCCCCAGCAGTTTAATCTCTCAGGTTTGTCTACACTGACAAGTCTTACCAGTAATTGGCTAAAAATAAACTACTTACAAAAAGAGTATATTATAGTCTGTTCACATACCAAGTTAGATTGCAGCTCACCTCATATAGAGAAACCTGCAAGCCCAACTTAAAATATTAGGGAGGCAGCTTTAGGCCAAATTGAAGAGACTGATAGACAAGAAAGGATGTGCTAGCCAGGAGCAGGGGCACATACCTATCACCCCAGCTACTCAGAATTCTGAAACAAGAGTCTGACAGGTTCCAGGTCAGCCTGGGAAGGTTAGCAAGACCTTGTCTTGAATTTAAATAAAGGCGACTTAGGAACATAGTTCTATGGTAGAGTTCCCAGGGTTTAAATCCCTCGTAATATGTGCGTGCATGAATACACACCCACACGCACACGCACACATACACGCACATGAGAATGAGCTGAGTAAGTGAGGAAATTACTTTGTACTGTAGTAGGTAGTAAGGGCTACAAATGATAGAAAAGCACAGTAGAGCAAAGAGAGCAATATTACATACAGAGTACAGGCGCAGCTTGTCATTTAAACAATGTGACAAGGGTTGACCTCATTTAAAATTTGCAGTTTGAACAGGAGTTCGAAGGAGGCAACATTACCAAGGAAAAGAACTCAGGTGGAGAGTGACGGGTGGTGGGAGGCAGTCATGGAGAGAACTTCGGCAGCAGTAGGCCACGGGAAATACTTGGACGCGTTTGAAATGAAGTAGAGAGAAGCCATCAGAAGGTCCTGTGCAGAAGAATAATTTGATATTTTTCACATTTTATGTAGATACTTTGGCTGAACTGCAGAAAGTTACAGGGAAAAGGCAAGGGCAAAGGAGGGAGGGAAACATTTGGAAAGTTGTGGCACCAATCCAGTCATGGGGCGGCACTGGGTAGAAGTCAAGGGGTTGGGTTCTGTGTACATGTAGAATCACTAAGACTTCCTGAAAGTTTGGAAATAATGGTGCAAGAAAAATGAAATGCAGAAATGACCCCCCAAATCTTAGTCTGATCTAATGGATGAGGTTGACCCCGAAAATAAGCTGATAATGGAACTGCTACCAACAGTGAAAGGATTTTACACTAATGGTCACTGTGGCCTCTGCTACAACCTCAGCATATTTATTGAAATGGAGACCTGGCTATGGTCCAAAAGGGAACTAGTTTTGAATTATAGCTGACTCAGTGCAGAATTAGAAAGCTGGCAACAGAAAACCTTAATGTAACTATTCTTCTTATGTGCAGTCCCATTTCATGGGTCTCATTTGCCACCTGCAGCCTAAGGTGTGCTCACAGCAGTCTCTCAGGGGCAATTCTTGGGCAGGAGGTTACCAATCAGGAGGAAAGCTTGTAGTAAATTTCAATCAAATATCTATACTAAAATTGTAGGAGCTCTCTGCAGGTAGTAGTTAATAGAAAAGCAATGTTATGAGAAATAGTAATAGCAATTCTTGAATTTACACTGCCACATTATGATTTTATGAGGAAAAAGTATATTTATTTCCATCTGGATAAGAAAGTGGTACTTTAGAAGTGGGTATGATTGAGGAACTGTTTTAGGTAGGGATAAAGCAATTTGATTTCCATAAACTATTAAAGTAATTTTCGAGTTGTTATTCCCTAAGTCATGAAGAAAATGGAAATGTATTTTACAAGCAGTGTAAAGTTGGGTACATTATGGTCCTCAGTGTTTTGTTTCTGTTTAAGATGTACTTTCAGTTATTTTTCTTCTTTGGATCATAAGAGTTTCCTCTAATGACTTTTGGAACATTTTCCTGTATTTTCTGCATAGCTTTCCCTGTAGCACTTCAGGGGAACAGTGGGGTGTTCTTATACAAAATACCATGAGTAAGTTATGATTTATTTATTCAGATACCCTCCCCACAAACACATTGATCAATTAATATGAAATAAATATTGTGCTTGGCCCTGAGTATATTCCTAATCAGCTAACAGAAACCCAGCCTATAAAATAAAATTTTAATAGATGTGGTTTGAAAATCATACCAATCTATTTCTTGCTACTCTAACAATATCTCAGGCTAGGTACATCACCAAGTAAGGAGATTTGTGTGATTCATACTTTAAAAATCCAAGATAATGTAAGCTCATCTTTTCTGCCCTTAGTGAATGTCTGTATTTTAACGTGGTGTTTGGTGTCATGGTGGGAATGCATGTAAGCATGACAAAACGGCCGAACAGGAAGTCAGATAGAGTTCGGTGCTACAACAACCCATTCCCCCGTGAACGAAGTGGGGTCCTGTCAAAACTGCATTAATCTCTTGCCAGATAATAGCTTCAGTGTCCTCATGATACCCCTCTAGTCTCCACTTCTGAAAGGCCACAAATTCTCAACATTGCCACGTTGGAGATCAGGCTTCCAGCACAAGAGCCTCTGAGGGAGAAAGCATGCCCAAGTCACGGCCACAGACACGGTGATAGAGACGCAGTGATTATGCAAGGCTGGGCACATGCAGTACTTCTAGATGAGAGGGACAGTGATAAATGCTGAGGCCTTCAAGGCAGAGGAGCACCTCTCCGCTCGTATTTACGGGATAGGTGCATGGAATCAAGGTGTGGCAAGGTAGGGCAGCATGGGTTACCTGGTTTAATTGAAGGAACTGGGCATTTAGTGTATAGGTGAAAGAGCACATGAAGACTTCCTGGAATGCAAAGAGCATCAAGGACTGATAGAACTATGTACCCCAAAAATGTATATGTTGATCTTCTGTTCCCCAGCACCTCAGGATTCTCCTGCTTCAGAAGTGGGCTTTTAAACACATAAATAGACATGTTAAAGTGAAGTGACTAAGGTAGGCATGAGGCCCTTATGATGGGTCTATGAACAGGAAGTATGGGCTTAGAAGCAGGATGAATACCAGGAGAACGCCAAGCGGACTTGGAGCGACGCTGCGAGGGCTCTAAAAGCTGTGAGAGGCCAGGCAGAGGCAGGTGCAGACCATCTCCTTGGGTCAGCAGAGGAGCATGGTCATGCTCACACCCTGATTTTGGACGTACAGTCTGCAGGATTGGACAATACATTTCTGTTGTACTTTGTCTAGCTTGTGTTACTTTGCTATAGTGGCCCCAGAAAACAAATGCCAAGGCTGTTAAGCACGCTGATGTTATGAATTGAACCACACCTTTGAGAAGTTTTCTATACATAAAAACAAGGAAAAAGGTACTAAATTTTCCTCTTGGAAAAGCAGATTTAAATTCATAGATTTTTCAGAGAATTTCAATTTTTTTTTTTGCATCAGATCAAAATGTGCCTACTTTCTTAGTTCTTCCAAGTTCACTTAAAGGTTTACCTTTCAATGTCACATGTATCGTTACTACCCCACTCCACTACAAATACTTTGAAAACTTACTTTCAAATTAAGTCTGATAAATATTCAGACACCACATCTTACTTTGATTTGACAACATCATTTAACAGTTGATTCTCTCTCTCTTTTTTTTTTTTTCCTGAAACACTTTATCTCCGAGCCCCAGGACACCATGTTCTTGGTTTTTGTCCTGTTAACTGTGCTGGCTGTGTCTCTTCCCAACAATTAAATTTTGGCCAGTATAAGTCAGAAAGAAAAAGACAGCACACATGGCAGAAAATTGCACATAATTATGATTTATTTTAAAAATGAGGCCAGATCATCAAAGGATTGGGAAGTACCTCTTCAGGACCAGTAGGAGCAGGTAGTTGTAAGAACTCTCTGTCTGAACAGCAGATAGGGAAGGATCAGCTGCTAGAGTTTGTTAAGAAGTCTGCCAGAAAGGAGCAAACTGCCCAGTACTTTGGTCTTTAATAGAATATCATGACCTCTCCCAAAAGACAACTCAGAGCATCAATCTTTAACCACTCTTTCTCATCATTCAGAGACTAAAGGCAGAATTTGACTATGAACACCATTTCCTCAGTTAAAAAGGGAAAATCATACTAAAAGATCATTGACCATTATTCCTTTGCAACTGAACAGTCATCTCCTAGCACACCTTATATGATGACTTGGGAAGAGCTAAATCCTTAAATTCCTTTTTTATTAAATGAACAAATGAGCTACATTGCTGATGATTTTTTAAATTAGACAAATATATTCATGTAACTTTCCATTGTATTTTAATCTCCATGTCTGTATTTCATATCTTTGGGAAACAGGACAAAAAGTTATAATAAGAGGGAATTGTCATATTTATTTAGTATAAAATTGCATGTACTCAATACACTTTCTCAGACTTGAGAAGCCTTCATAATACTAGTATAGAATGAGACAGCAGAGTCCCCAGTTGTGATATTTTATTTTGATTAGCACAGGGAAAAAGAACCAGGAGATGTGTCCTCATATGACCCAGCAACACAGTTCATAAACCAGTGATGACAGTTTTGCAGTCCTTCCTTCCTGACTGCCCTGATGGTATTGGAATCCTTTGCTATCAGACCATTTTATTCATTTTTCATATAAAGTTCTGCTGTATGCAGAATGCTTATCATGTAAACGCTTGCTAATGAATGAGTAAGATAATGGATAAATTCACCAAAAGCATTCTAGCCTTTTCTTGTATTGCACTACTACTGACAATGGCCAGAAGCCAGTAGATATAGAAAAGCAGAAGAGAACAAACACACAATAATGTGTGTATCAATTCACAAACCAGCCATGTGGCTATGACTCAGTCATTTTACCGATTAAATCATTAATTTTCTCAACTAGTGGAGAGTTAGGCAAAAAGGCATTCAAAGTCTTAAACTTCAAGGATGTCTGTGTCAATATTCTCTCGCTGCACTTTGGATTTACTGTTTTAAGGTATTTTCCATCCTCATATCTCTTGCTCCTACACTATAGACCTCATTTTTCAAATTTCTCCCAGCACTTTTTAAAGGAAAACAATTTTTCTCCTTGAGGCATTTAGTGAAAAGTACTGTGTTCCTTTCTGATTTATAAGAAAACGCTTGAGAAGAGAATCTTGCTTATCGTCCATGAGTTATGAGGGCAGAGTTCTGCCTGCTGTGCTGCTGTACTTAAAATGAATCCCATTTTCTCCCTTTCAAGCTGCGGTATTTATTTCTTCTCATATGTCAATTTAATCTTTGTCCTGAGCACTGTGACCATCAAGAGGAAATTTAGCTTGTTTGTTAAAGAGTTTTCTGGACTAAACAAACCTCCTGTTTTCTCTAACATTCTATTGTGCAGTGAGCGAGTATGCTAATCCTTCAGAACCAATGAAACAGCCAATTCTCACCTCCTTTTGGGGACTGTCATTCAAAGAAGCAGTGCTGATTCTCAGTTCGGAAGGAATGGCTTTACTAACCGAATTGCCTGTCATAAGGCAGATTGTTATATGCACCAATATGGTCTGCTACGTTTGACATGTTAGCTATAATGCGCCCATGCTCAGTGTAAAACCTATGTTGCAAAACACAATAACAAGCTAACTAGAGGTTTGGCTTTTTTTGGAAACTTTTAATATATTCCTTTGTGTTTGAAAGCTTTTTACTACCTCTCTTTTTTGTTAATCATTGCTTCCAAACTCCGCTTTTTACCTTTTTACCGCAGGAGATTTTTAAAAAGGTGACTATATCTTATCTGGAAAAGAGTTTCATTGCTTTTTCATTTTTATTGTGCTTCAATCCTATAAATGAATACAATTCATTATAAAAATGTAAATAGCAGAGAAATATAAAATAGACAAAAAAGTCAAGATCTCTGTCAATGTCCTACTCCATCCTACATTTGCTCCAAGGAATTCCCCAAGGAATTTGAGGTGCAAATTTTAATTTATTCTTTAATTTACATTGCATATATATATATATATATATATATATATATATATATATATATACACATACATATACCTGGCTTATTTTTTGTGTTTCTCTTTCTAACTCTGTGGTTCATCCTATAGTTACTTTCTGCACTCACGTTTTTTGCTTCAATATCTGTACCCTGGGAATGTTTCCAAGACAGAAATGAACATCTATCTCATTCGCTTTGTCTATTCACGAGTATGTGCCCATATGAATGATGGATCTATCTAATAAAAATCTTCACCTTCTCATTTCTCCCCAGCATTTTGTTATTAAACATGTGCCCATCTTTGCATGTACATCCTTTTTTGGAGCCACATGTGTTTCTTTCATTTTTAAATTTTATTTTAAATTTTTAAATAGTAATTGTATACATTTACTGGGTGCAATGTGATGTTTTGACATTTGTTTCTGCTGAGCATGATTTCCTTGTTTTTAATAGACACAATCAACCTCACATGCCTGTGATGATGGTGACAATAGACCGACTGCACTGCCAATCACATAAAAGGGTAGCGCATGTGATTGTGTGCAGAGCATGGTTGATAATAATATTAAGTGACTGTATTATCCATTAGATATTTACTATGGTCCACACTTTATTGTTATTTTACTGTACTCCTTACACAGACAAAGATACAGTACAGTCTACTTAGGAATGAGGAGAGAGAGAGCCACTTAGTGTCAGCAGTTACTGTGCTTCTTGTGTCACTTGACCCCAGCACAGCTGTAGCTAGTGACTGAGCTGGACACTAAATCTGTGTGATGACCTCTGTGATGTTCCCACAATGACAATGCCACCCAAGGGTGCATTACCCAGAATATACATCTCTGCCGATGCATGATTACGTGTAGGCATGTGTGTGTGTGAGCATGTTTGTGAGTATATGTGTAGTATATATTCCTTTAGTTCCTTGGCTTTTAATTTTGCTCATGATGTCTTGTGATATAGTCAAAACTTTCAGTCACCTCCAAACTGGGTAATATTTTTTTTTCTTATTTAAGTCACTTTTCCTACTCCTATATTAGTTTAATTGTTTTATATTTTATATTTACTTATTAATTTATGTGAAATTTATTTTTGCATGGCATAATATAAATATCTAGATTTATTTTTCTTTAAAACATAGCTGCCTGTTAGACTTTTTTTTAAATTTTATTGAAAGAAAGGGGGGAAAAAAACCAAAACAGAAAAAAGGGTAGAAACAATACAGAATTTTAAAAAAATAAATAAAAAGTAAGAAATCACTAGTTGATACATTACATATTATCTTCTTGTATATAGCTGTGCAAGTTACAAAATTAAAGCATACAAAATGGACATTCAAACAGTGAGGCCGCAATCAGTTCTGTTCACCGATCCAACAAAAACTTAGTAACATGGTTATCAATCCTACACATTTAAATATACATGCAGTTATATCCTTTAGAGCACTTTCTTTTCTTCCTTTTGCTTTTTAAGTCCATTATGGGTTTAGTTATATCATGTTTCAGGTTGCTCAGTACCTTACTGACTTGTTTTGTTGTTGTTATTTACTTTTTAAAATTTTTTCTTATTTATTATTTTATTTATTTATTTATCTATTTATTTATTTTGAAGGTAGTAAAATACAGCAGAACAAGATAGGATATAGCCAACTGAGGCTGTTCAGCGAAATTGGTACAGAACCTCACAACAGGTTACCGGGATAACAGCAATAGGCACAATAGTACATCTGGTTTTCTTCACAATAGTAGGCACAATCAGATAGGGCAATATTGAAGGAAATACTGAAATTATAAAAGTAGAATATTGAATAGAGCATTACCATTGATCAGAGCAGAGCAAAATAGAGATAAAAATATTTGCCTTCAAAGAGATGGCAGAAGAAAATCCTCCTTATTTGCTATATTGCATATAGTCAACCTCACAAGAGATGCTCAGATCTCTGGCTCTCACTTGCTAGCAGGAGTGGGGTGGGGGATGCAACGGATGTTTGGTTCTTGGCCCACGACCTGGTGGCTCACAGCCGCCCACCCAGAGCAGTGAGCTGGCTGCCTATTTTCTCAGCCCCCCAAGTTCCAACATGGTGTGGATCTCAGGAAACGCTGATATGGTTCTCACCTTGGGGTGGCTGCGACTCGGGAGGCCACAGCCACTTACCACAGCAGAGTGCAGGCTGCCTGTTTTCCCAGCCTGTTAGACTTTTTTAATAGTTGATGTTTTACTCAGCTTTAAAATGGAAAAATTATCAAATATACTGCATAGTTACATGAATCTCTATTTCTTCATTTTGTTTCTGACTGAATTTTGATCTATAAAACAATATATACTTATATACATTAAAGAGCTTAATTTTAAATATGTTTTTATTCTTTTTAATAATATTTGCATTATTCATAAATTTTTCTTTTAGAAAATGTCAAATCAGTCATGTGAAACTACATTAAGAAAATCATTTGAAAGGTTTTTACTATAGTTAAGACTAAACTGAAAAATATTGATTTTTTGAAAATCGAATAAGTGTTAAATATTATCGATTATATATTACATTTTGAAATATAACAATTAAAATACTTTTTTAAAAAAAATCTTACATATTTGTAAATTTTTGCCTGGGTTTTTTATAACTGTATTTTTTATTAGAAAATCAATTTTATTATATTTTTATTTGCCACATTTTATTAATTTTAAATACAACAAACATATGAATCTTATAACTGGTTTTAATAGGTTTTTTTACATTATTCTAGACTATAATGAAAATTCTCCTAAGTTTTTCCTGTCATGTGTACTTTATTTTCTTTTTCTTTTTTTTAATTTTAAAAAGCAAAACAAGAAAAAAAGAATAGAAATTATACAGAATTTCAAAAGAGAAAAAATAGTAGGGAATTACCAATAATTAATATTGTACATTGTCATCTCAGAACTAGTTGTTCAGGTTACAAAATCTCGATAAAAAAAATGATCAGTCAAACAGAATGACAGCATAAACTGTTCTTTTTCATGAATTAAGAGAGATTAGTAGTAGAGTTATCTATCTAGTGTACATATACATACATAAATTTATATGTTTACGAACATACATATAATCTTTTCCTTTCTTCTTTTTTCCTTTCCCCTATCCCAGTAGGTATTTTATTTTCTTAAGGCTTGATGTTTTGACTAATTCTTAAGAATGAGGTTAAGTGCCAGGTATGGTAAGTAGACTGTCTTGTTCTTAGAACATAATGACAATATTTTTGATGTCTTTATTGGTTATAGTAGCTTATATGTTTTACATAAGTGTACCTTATCCACTTATATAAAGTTTCTTTCTATTCCTTAATAAAATAGTATGGGTTTCCCCATAACAAATGACTATAAATTTAATCAAATTATGTCTTTTATATTTGTCAAGATAGTCTTAGTTTCATAATATAATAAATGGCCCAACTTTCTTTGAATTCTTCAGTAAACTGGTTTGCTGATGTATACCATTATATTAAAATACAGCTACACTTAATCCTTGAAAACTTTACTTCGATTTTCACATTTTCATACATAAACAAAAGTAGTATGCTTTTTTCATTTTTATTGTATTTTTTATTGATTTTAGTACTAGGAGTGTTCTGTTCTCTTGTAATGAATTTAAAAATTTTCTATTCTTTTCTGTACCTGGGGCAAACTTAAATTAAAAGATGTTACTTGTTTTTATTGGAATTGGGTTTTATTGGAACCAAGGTAGAAAAATTCTTTTTAATTCTCCTTTAAGTTTTATTTTTATTTTCTATCAGTTTTGAGGTAAATTTGGTTTCATAATATTGTAGTACATATGTTCCTAGGAAGCAAAGCATTTGTTTTAGGGTAAACACCTAACTCTACTGGTGCTGCAAGGGCAGACTGTGTAAGTAGACACTTGATATTCCTTTTCTTGGTTATTCTACTGTTTTATAATACTCTGACCAATGTAGAACACAAAGATATCAATCTATTTTCTACCTATAATAGTAGCAATGATTCAGGATGTATTAATGTTGATAGGGTAGTTAAATGTTATCTTCTCTCATTATAGTATAACAGTGAACTCTTCATTTCTTGTCAAATATTAATAACTCTGTGTGCCTAAAACATAAACTTCAACGATATGCAGGGAAATCTTTAAAGCATAGTAGAGTTCTTCATAGTAAGCAGAACAATATGTGAAGTTTGAATAGAATGATTCTAGAAAACATTCCCCCAATTTTTAAAAAATCACAGATAATCCCCAAGGGCTGATTAAAGCCTAACCGGTAACCGAGCAGAAACTCACTTGCATTATATTTGAATAGAAAAAAGCAACTAACTTTAAAACTGAATAAGTAGATATCCCAGAGCTGGGAATATCCTCTATGCCTTGTGCTATAGAAGCTGAGTCTCGTACTACGCATGCTTAGTGAGCAGGTGTCCGTTACTGCTAAATACACCTCCCAAGAGCTGCCCAGTTCTTCTCAGGACTCAGCCAACTTCCTAGAGTCACATCAGTTGAGAAAATTCACGAGTTATTTGTACTTATCATAGACCAAAGCATCAGTGGATGTATGAGTTTATTGTAGCTATTTTTTTCAAAACAAGACAATTTCATATCTTAGATATGACTAATCTATAAAGCCATAAGGGAGATGCAAATCAACCTAGTAGCAACCTCAGAGTGGAAAATGTGTGGTTAGGAATGAGGAGAAAGTAGAAAAGCTAAGACTCAATTAAATGGGACTGAATAATTTGCTATGAAAAACAAATAGTTTTTCCAAGGTTATTCAATTACTTCCTTCCTCTTATGACTACTCTGTGTGTTAGTTATTAGGACTCTAACTGGAGGCAGATGGCTCACCGCAACCCGGCAGACAGAAGAGGGCTGTAAAGCCAGAGTTCTCACTCAAGAGTCTCAGGAAATCAATTTCTGACATCCTATCAGGGTACTGGAAACATTCACACTAATGATCTCTCTTATTTAACACACTGTATTTTTCTCTAAAATAAATAAATGCTACTCAAGGGAAATTCCATCCATGCAGTAATTAGATTAGTTCATTCATGGTCATCAATAATAGGATTACAAAAATAATAGCAGAGAGCTGAACACTGAGCTAATAAGTATGAGATGGAAGGATTGTGTTATAGTTGTTGGAATGAGGTGACCAAAATCAAGAAGGTATTTAAGAAGATGAGGATGACCTAGGAGACTTTTTTCTTTCTTCTTTTGTTCTTCCTGTCTTCCTCCTTTCACTATGCATGCATTAAGCATATATTAACCTTGCTACGTAGTGGGGATACATGGACCCCAAAGCTATGGGCCTCACAGGGTGGAAGACAGGTAAGACTACAACTACCCGTACTTAACACTTACTATATAGGCCATGTAGTTCTTGGTTAGAGTGAAAGTTCTAACCACATTCCTATTAGGCTGGATAAGATTATTACCATAGTATAATTTCCATATGCAAATGACAGAAGGCTTAGTAATCATCACAATTTCTCCCAGAGCTAAAATATGTAAATATATAGTTATAAATAAAGTTGTAATCCTAGAACATATTGTGTTAGTTATTAACTTAAATGTACAGCTTACATTCCACGAGCAGTCTGAAATAAATATTACCTTATAGTGGGAGTCAAACAATCATTTTAAGCTAGATCAAGCTTGAGTTATTGTTGTGTCAGTTCATAGCTATAAATTCCTTTGACTTTAGAAGCTAAATATATTAATCATAGAAGTATTTTGATGTGTAGGTAAAATCTTCATAGTTGCTGCCTTAGTAAGACATGGCTCAACCCTCTCAACCATGCTGTGAAAATGGTATCATTAATTTTGGACAAGGAGACCAGAGATTAATGCGATCACCTGTCTTTTCCCAGACATCATAGCTAGTGAGTGGTAGAAACTGAATTTTATCTCAAGTCTGACAACTAAGCCTTTCGTTCAGCCTTCACTTCCCCCCAGAAGCTGCTGAAGATAATTAGAACTAAGCACAATATGAACTTCCGAGGGGAACAAGCACCGTGCTGTGGGAATCTGTGAGAAGCAATGGCAAATATAGACAGACAAGGGCGATGCATTGTATAAACCCTCAGGCTGTCCTCTCCCGGCTGCCAGCACAAGAGCACTGATGGGCAATGTGGGCAGACTTTATTGTTCTGTTTCCACAAGAGGCTCCAAAGTCTGTCCTTAGGGTGCATAACTTGGCAACCCCTCTCTCATTGGTTGTCTGAACTCTATTTGCCAATGTCTGGAGTCCTAGTGACATAAAGACTCTTGCAGACAGGTTTCAAAAAATACTTTTTATTGCCTCAAATATATTTGAAGAGCTGAAAACCTCTGTAGTTCTATTTCGTATGAGGAAATATTCCAGCTAGTTTTAGACGGTGGAAGCCAAAAGTGAGCACTAGCAGAAGCAGAAAGGTGGTACAAAAGGGTGCTAGTGCACAAAGGTGTGGTGCAAGTAGTTAAAGAGATGGTGCTGGGCATTCAAGAACTTAAGGAGATAGAGCCCATGTCACACACACACACACACACACACACACTGGTAACCTAAGTACACAAGGCTATGTCTGTTTCTTCGATTGTATTGCTAGGAAGTCAGATGTTTGCATATGTTCAAACTATCAAATTGTAATTATATATATATTAATTATACTTACATAAATCTTTTTTTAAAATCAGCCTATTGTGAGCATTTTACTGGCTCCCTTAGCCAAATAGATCATTTATTGGGAGAATGATGGGAAAATGATGTCTCTCCAAGTGGGTCCCTTAGGAAACTTAGCACAAACTGAGAGTTTCTCCGCTGCACACTGCACTGATATGCTTCTGTGGCAGTACTTCTGTGATTCTTATTTCTCTATTTTAGATTTTAATTTTTGAAAGAAAGATTTAGCTCTGTGACTATAGCAGGTGTACATTTCTGTGTTTGGGTGTACATCTCCAAGGGATTTATTTTGAGTTTGAGAACTTCCTTGAGTGATGTCTGAAACATGGAAATATTTCTATTATATTTTCTCTAGCTTGTTGATAGAGGTTGTCCCTAATAGTTGAGTGTTAAAAAACACTTGTTCCTTAGCAGGTTTCTAATTCATTCCAGACCTTGAGAAGCTCTGCAGGACAAAAAATGCTGAATCTGGACCGCAGAGCATGTAGGTGATTCAAGGGTAGCTTCCTTTGTGATTTATGGCATAATGCTTTTCAGATTGACAGACAATCTTTACAGTCACTCAGGAAGTTCAATTTTACTTCAGTGCTTTGACATCTGAGAGACAAAGCTTAAGAAATCAGCTAAATAGAATTTTCACACTGAACAAGAATTCACTGTCACATATTAGGAGACTAAAAATTGTTTCTTATCCAAAGAAAGACCTTCCCCAGTGCACTGCCATCCTCTGAAAAACTTCAAAGATCAACATGCTTGCACTCATTCAGCACATGTATAATCAGCATCTATGCAGATTACGTGAGACAGAGTCCTGAACCTATTAACCTCGCAGGCTAATAGAAATGACCATTGCACAGTGGCACAGAGGCGAATGTGTTTTAAGGGTAGTGCAGAGAATGAATTCCACAGTGGTGGTAGGGGCACGCCACAGACACTATCTCCAGTGAAACAGTAATAGTTGGATAAAATTATAAAATTGTATTTAATGATCTGGAGTTAGCTCTAAGAGCACACCACCAATTAGAAAACATTTATTCAAGGAAATCTTCTAAACTGAGTGAAAACTGTGAAAGTACGTAGCAGTTGACTCATAAGATGTCTTACCACACCCACATCACCTCAAAGTGAAACTCTGCAGAAGCCAGGAAAGCTCTAATGCTGTGCTCCCAAACCGTGGTTTGCATTTTAGGGCTACAATTGCTGCTAGGGAGGATCAGGACAGTGGATCTCCAATCTTTCCTTCTGTGTGACAGACACAGACAGACCCATAGGCAGTCACAGCCCATAGGTCCTAAGCCCTACCTCCTACACTACCCTAACTATCCAAGCACAGGATAGGTGCTATCCCCTAAATGAGAATGGCTCAGAGAACTGGGCCCTGGTCACCTTATTCTCAACTCGCTTGTAGAGCAGAAACGTCATGATGGGTCATAAGACCAAGAGATAAAAGCCCTGTGAAACTCCACACCACAAAGGGAGGAGTAAGTTTCTGTCCACACCTTCAACTCCAGGGCAAAGTGAAAGAAAATGAAAATTTGAAAAGACTACCAAAAAGAACTTGTCAAATTCATAAGCATGTAAAATTTAAGTAACATACCATAAATATTAACCCCAACCAATAAGCCAAAGCAAAACACATAAAGGAAATGAGAAATTATTTGGAGATGATTGAAAATGCAAAACAACACTTGAAAATTAATGGTTTGTACCCGAAGCACTTATTAAATGAAATTTTATACCTGTAAATGTCTAAGTCAATAAAGAAAAAAGATCTCAAGTCATTTACTTAATTTCTGCCTTAATAAATAGGAAAAAATAAAGTAAATCTAAGAAAAACAATAGAAAAATAAAAAAGGTTAAAGTGGAAATAAACAAGATAAAGAATGGAAAATAATAAAATCAACAATTCATCTAAAATTTGTAAGTATACAAAACTTTTATACTTTAAATTTGTCTAAAATTTAAGGTATAAAATTTTACAATGATCCTTTCTAGGTCATTCCATCACATACAAAATATTAGAATAATAAAATTACTAAATTCAGGAATGAAAAAGTAAATACCAGAACTGACATTACACAGATAAAAAGAATAAGGTTATATTGTGAACATCTTTATCCCCAAAACTCAATAACTCAAATGAAATGAGCTCATTATTAGAATAACACTATAAACATGATTAATTTCAAAGTGAGAAAAAATCTGGATAGATTTATAGAAAACAAAAGGATTAAATTACTAACTAAAATAACTCTCACAGAGGTTAGAGTCAGAACTCCATAAAAAAGCACTACCAAAAAATTATCATGCTGGGAATGTAGCTCAGTGATACAGCACCTGCCTGCTAGTGTGAAATTGTGAGTTCAATCCCTGGTACAATAAATAAGATAAAATAGAATAAAACAGCACTACCCTAGTATACACAAGTTTTGGGGGTCAATATTCAATACTGAAAAAAAAGAAAGACCCTCCCACAAAACAAAACTTTAGCTCCAAATCACTTTACTATTAAATTATATCAAATATTTAAAGAAAAATAAAATTTTCAGAATTTTTTCAAAATATTCATTCTATGAGGCCAGTATTACTTTGACATCCAAATCAAACATGATAATTGAAAAAGAAAGTAAACTATAGACTAATATTTTCTGTGTATATATGTGGAAAAATGTTCAACAAAGTACTAGAAAAATGAATCTAGCAGCATATTAAAATGACTGTATACAAGAGTGAGTGATACTTAACCAAGATACATACAAAAATAGATGAATATGTTATAGAATTTTAATAGGCTAAAGAACAAAAATGTATAATTGTATCAATAGACGTAGAAAGCATTAGGCAAAACTGAATACCTTACTGTGATAAAAACACTCAACAAAATAAGAATAAAAAGGAATTCCTGTCACTTGAGAAAGCACAGCTAGAAATAAATCCAACAACTAATGTCAAACTTACTGGTAAAATTCTAGAGGTCTTCTCTCTAACGTCAGGTCCAAACCTGGAATATTTGCTTTCAGTATTGTTCTAAAAGTTCTAATTAAGGCAATTAAGCAAAAACACAAAAGCATCAAGACTGGGGGAAAAAAAGTGCTTAAATTTGCAGAAAATGTAATTAATTGTACTGCTTAACCACTTTTCTTATCCCTGGGACAAAATGCACAAGACCCACAATTTAAAGGAGGAGAGGTTTATTTTGACTCATGTGTAATGTTTTAGTCTTTTTGTGGTCAGGAGCATAGTAGAAGGTCCTTGATGGAAGAAAGATACTCATCTCATGGCACCCAGAAGGAGTCAGTCAAATGAGGTGTTCGGGAAGGAGATGCACCCTTCTGTCATACCTACCATTATTTACCTCTTCTGACAAAACGCCACTTCCTAACAGCAAGTCAAGTACGATGCACTAATAATCCAGTCACTTTCCAAACACATGAGACAAAGACCTGCTTCCTTTTATGCAAAATGCCTTTAGTCCATATCTAAGGTTCATAAAAGTTTTAATAGTTTCAGATTTGATGTGTAATGGCTGGTACATTGTATCAATTTGAGAAGTTTAGAAGTTTAACTGAGAGACTCAGCAGGGAGCCAGGGTCCTCACTTTGTAAATATCCCCATCCTGTGCAAGAGGAGGGCATAGAGATTTTGTGAGTGCTATGCCCACCCTGGAAGTGGGGAGCGGTAGCCTAGATCCACTATCAGGGAGGAAAAGAGGTTTGCTCCCCCACCACCTTTTGGTCTGGCTGATTTTGCTAGTTGCTGCTGCCTTGAAGTGTTTCCCTGGTGCCATCCCACCCTGCCTGACCATGCACTAAAGCCTCCAGAAACTGTAAGCTAAATAAATCTCTCCCTCCTTCATTTTGGGTGTCAGGTGTTTTGTCCTAGAAAAATGTAACCAAGACATGATGAAAAGTCCAAAGTCTCCTCTGAGACTTAAGACACACCCATGAGTCCTATAGATGTCAGTGTAATGGCATTGGGTAAATGTTTCCATTTCAAAAGGGGAAAAGGAGGGATAGAAAATAACGGGACCAAAGCAAGATTATAACCCAGCAGAGCAAACATTGAATCCCAGTTTCATGTCCAGCACCTGGGGAATTTGTGGTAAATACATATAAACTTCAAAAGGCTGGAGCAGCCCCATCCCTAGGGCATCATGGGTTGCATTTTACATGGCTTTTCTCTTGGGGTGGCTCCACTCATGGACTGAAGGCTTTCCCAGTCAACATTCCAGGTTCCTGGTATCTCCAAATCCCAGGGGCCTCCACTATACTCCGGGCTGCACTCTTCTCACAACTTCATGCACTCCCCTCTCAGGGGTACACTGCCTGGCTTCCCCAACCGTCTTATAAATCTTGGGGGAAGACATTGTGACTCTATGACTCTTGTGTTCTGCATGCCTATAAAATCAACACCATGTGAATGATACCAAGGTCTACTGCCAGTTGGAGCAGTAACCAAACTCCTTTGTTGTGGGGGGCCACCTGGACAATTCTCCTTGAAAGAAGAGCAGTTGTCGCCATTCTGGCTAAACCTGGCCCTGTTTGCATGTATTGAGAGCTACAGAGCTAGCTAGGACTTTTCCTTATGCCTTCAATTGGCTTTAAGTAATACAAATCAGTCTAGCCAAGGTGCTCATGCGTGGTATTTGAAGCAAGGTGACAGGTCAATGCTACCCCATCCCCATGACTCCCCCAAAACATATGTGAACCAGATGAGACAGAGAGCCATGCTCTGCTGTCAGCTGGGATTGAGCCTCAACATAAGAAGCTCTGACTTTCCAGAGCATAAGGGATTGCACATCAGAGCTGAAGCACCCACCCCAAAACATTAGTTATTACCTCGAATTGTGTTATGCAGATAAATTTTTCTTCATATACTTCTCCCTGCACATTGCAGAGGTGATTTTAGGCCTCCTACCTAGCCCAGTTCACAGCACTCTTGTACTTCCCAACATTCTCAGTCACTCATCCTTGAATTATCCTTTCCTTCATGAATGAATAGAACTCAGGTTTAGCCCTGGGTGGAGAACTTTGTTCTGGCTAACCATCATGTTAGCTGGACTTCTGGCCTCCTTGGCTTCCCACAGCTATAGATATGTCTTAGTATATTTATTATCACCATGAGTTGCACTGTAAGTGGTAGATTAGATTTAACTCACTAGAATTCCAATAACTTTCCTTTAGGATTACAAATGTAAACTTCCTGGACTGTTAATGGAAGCAGGAAGGGCTTTCTATACTTTGTGTCCTGGCTGCAGAGGCCTCTGAACGGCTGGAAGGCCAAGCACTCTGAACTGAACACCTGGAAACCAACCTGTTGGGCAATCTTTCTTTATCAGAGTTCCCTGAAGCCCCCTTGCAAAACAAGTTGTTTTGCTTTTGCACACTTCATTTTGCATAATGGTGGAGTCCTGTAGAGTCATACTATGCCCTTAAGTCATTTTTCCTGTTGTCTTGATCCAAAAAGTTAGCTTCTTTTTTAATGCTAGTTTTTTCAGGAACCTCTCCTATATTCCAGTTTATCAGTCTCAAACTTTACAGAAGCTTCTTTTCTGATATTTAAACTTTTAACAATCATTCATCCATAACTCTTGTTCTTGAGTTTCTGGCTGAATATCCCCAACACTACCCATGCCACAGTCTGAACATTGGGCTTCCTTTACATTTTCTCTGCCAGATTAACTAATCTGCTGTCCTTAATCTTAATCTTCTGCAAAGTCTCAAAATATGAGCAAAATGTACACAAATTTTCTGTCAAACCATGACACATGTGGCCTTGAGTCCAACTGTTAATGGAATCCCTCTTTCCAAGTGCAACTTCCTGATCCTGGTCTTTATACTCTACTGTCAATATTCTGGTCATTTGAGCTCTGATTACAATCTCTCATCAAGAATGGCAGACAACATTCTAGTGGTTCTTTAACTGGTATCACCAAACCTTTCCAAACTCTTCCGATGGATCAGCTTCAAATGCTTCTGAACCATATGGTCAGGCAGTGTCACAAAAATAGTGCCACTTGTCTAGCACCAAAATCTGTTTTAGTCACTTTCCTCATTTCTGGGATTAAATATCTGACATTCACAATTTAAAGGTGGAGAAGTTTATTTTGACTCAAGCTGCTGCAGTTTTAATTCTTACATGTTTAGCAGTATGGTGGAAGGGTCTGAGGGCAGGAAAACATCTCATTTCTTGGCAGACTGTTAGCAGAGAATCATGGTTAGGATCCAGGGAGGGATATATAAACTTCCAGGCTATGCCCACAATTAGCTGCCCTAGGTCCTACCTGTATTAGTCAGGGTTTATTGGATATAACACAAGATATACAAACATTTAAGATTCTACCTGTATTAGTCAGGGTTTACTGATGTAACACGAGATATACAAATATTTAAGAAAATACAAGACTTGCTATAATGAATGGTCAGCTACAGAGTCAGATGAGGGAGGGACAGAGGGCGTCTGCACAGTGGAAGCTGAAGGGTGCAGCCCAACAGCTGGAGCTCACCGGTGTCCTCCGCAACCCCATCAGGAGGCCAGGGGGTCTGCAACTGAACAATGAAGAATCTACCACCCAAAGCTAGAGAGTCCTGGGTGGAAGCCAAACACTGTGAGCCAGAAGCCAGAAGACAATCTCCAAGCTGAAGGCAGACTGGAGCTCCTCCAAAGAACCAGCAGTCAGTCCCTCCTCCTTTGCCTTTTATTGTACGCAAGCCGCTCCCCTGGGATGGGTGTAGCAGCCCCTTCACAGGTGGGAATGTTACAAACTAAGGACCCCGGCCCCTGCTGAATCACTTCGTTAAACGTCTGTCCTGCTCAACTTGACACAATGAACAATATCCTAGAATGGTGATGGCTTGTCCTCCATACCCCGGGATGTAGAACTACATAATCCCTTAGTTAAGCTTCCAGACATCTCAAGTTAACACGATATATAAACCATAGCACCACCTTTGAACAGTAAATCAGCTATAATCCAGTCACTTTCCAAACACGTGAGGCTTGGAGGGCCAATTTAGACATAAACTGTAAATTTCCATGGCTATCCTGAGGAATTCACTACAAAACTTTGAGAAGAAACACAATGTACATTCATTTTGATTTGGAGGCTAAACTTTCCTTCTAAACAAAGAAGAGTTCAGAACATAAGATCAATGCAGAAAATTCAATTGCATTTTTACACACTAGTAATATAATTTGAAAATAAAATTGAGACAATTCCATTTACTATAGCACCAAAAATAAAAATTTTTAGGATAAATTTAACAAAAATATAAAACTTGTAATGTGAAAACTAGGTAATATTATCAAAAGAAATTAAAGAAAAACTGGATTATTAATAAGACATTCCATTTTTTTTTTATCAGTACTGGGGATCGAACTCATGACCACATGCTTGCAAGGGAAGCGCTTATGCCGCTGAGCTAAATCACCAGCCCCAAGACATTCCATGTATATGGGTCAGAATATCTATAAACCATAAACCTTACTAAACCTTACTGAAATTACCATAAACCTTACTAAAATCCCAATGTACAGAAAACAAAGATCCAAGCATAAATAAAACAATGTTGAAAAAGAACACAACTATTAGATGCATACTTCCTGAAATCGATCTTTTGTATAAACAGAGTATTCAGTAATGTGATACTGGTATATGTATACACATATAGACCAGTGAACTGAAAGTCCATATATAATGGCTGACATTTGAAGTCCTCTGGCTTTTGTTAATTACATTAAGACAATTTACTGGGGAAACAGTTTTTTGACCAATGATATCATGTAACTGAATACTCACATTTTAAAAAAGAAATCAGTCTCTTTTATACCACTCAGAAATATTAACGCGAAATGAGTCAAGGACTTCAACATAAAAGCTCAAACTTTAAAACTGTTAGTAAATGTGTCTCTAGTGTAAAAAGTAAATAAGAACTACAAGTGTAATAAAAGAAAAATGTGTAATTGCTATTGTAAAAAAGAGAGGAAAAGAAAGTGCTCTAAGGGATATAGCTGCATGTAAGTTTGAGTGTGTAAAATAGATGACCATATTGCTGAATCTTTGTTGGATCTTTGAGCAAAACTGTTTGTAGACTGACTGTTTGAATATTTACTATGTACCCTTTAACTTTGTAACTTGAACAGCTACATCCAAGATGACAGTACGTAATTTATAAATTACTGATTTCTTAGTGGGGCTTTTTCTCATTCTCTTTTTTCTTTCTTTCTTTTAGAATTCTGTATTGTTGCTACCCTTTTTTCTGGTTTTTTTTTCCTCCTCTTTAAATAAAATTTTAAAACGGTATAATTGCAATTGTAAAAAAAAGAGGAAACAAGAAGCGCTATAAAAGATATAGCTGCATGTATGTTTAGGTGTGTGGGATTGATGACCATATTTCTAGGTTCTTGTTGGATTCTTGACCAGGTCTGTTTGCACTCTCACTGCTTTAGTGTCCACTTTGTGTGCTTTAATCCTGTAACTTGAATAACTATTTCTAAAGAACAATATGTAATGTATCAACTAGTGATTTCTTACTATTTATCTTCTTTTCTTGAAATTCTGTAATATTTCTACCTTTTTCCTGTTTTTTTCTCTTTAAATAAAAAAAACAGTTAGTAAAAACATAGGAATTAGGGTAAGTAAATACCACTTCAAAATGGCACCAAAATTACAAGCAATTGAATAAGACTAGATAAACTAAAATTCATTAAAATTAGATTTTTTTCTGCAAACAATGTTGTCAAAAGAGTGAAAATGTAAGCCAAAGAAAAGGAGATATCTCTAGAAAAGTTATGAATCCATAAATAAATGTCAAAGGATATAATTAAGAGACTTGCCAAAGGGCTGACTAGACATTTTTCCAATAAAGGTATTTGAATGCCCAATAAGTACATTTACAATTGCTCAACATCACTAATCATTAGGGAGTACAATCTAAAACTGCAGTGAGATAAGTCTTCCCAGCTACTAGGATGGTGGCAAGAAAATTTAAAACCACAACAACAAAAAACTAGAAAATAGCAAATGCTTGGGATGAAGAAAGAGTGGAACCCTTGTGCATCACCAGTGAGGATAAAAAATTATGCAACTACTGTGGGACAAAGTCTGCCTTTATCTTAAAATAGTAAATAAAAAAATTATAGCAGTTTCACTTCCAGGTACATATTCAAAAGAAATGAAAATTTAGGATCTCAGTAACATGGTACATGAATGTTCATAAGAGCATAAGAGTATTATCATGAAACTTAAAAAATAGAAACAAACTAAAGTTCTGTCCACTGATGAATGAATCAAGGAATTAAATATGTTGTGTTTGTAACATGGGATGTTATTTCTCCATAAAAAATAATGAGTAGAGATATATATCACAGCATGTATGGAACTTGTAAGCATTGTACTTAATAAAAGAAGCCAATTCATGCAAAATCTTGAGTTACATGATTGCATTTGTATGAAATGTTCAGAATAAGCAGTTAAGTGAGGACAGAAAGTACATGGTTGCTTAAGGCTTGGACAGCTTTAAAAAGGGTGTATCTGCTGGTAGAGATGAGGGTTTGGGGGGGCTGTTGAAAACATGATAATTGCTCTGCTCTGTGAAAAAGTAAAATTCATTG
The DNA here is from genome assembly GCA_004027455.1 of Hydrochoerus hydrochaeris. Lineage (NCBI taxonomy): Eukaryota > Metazoa > Chordata > Mammalia > Rodentia > Hydrochaeridae > Hydrochoerus > Hydrochoerus hydrochaeris. Next base: position 42,400 of record PVLA01005155.1, on the reverse strand, counting down.
AGCTTCCCATTTAAGTGAGTGAATTGTTTGGGGATGTAAATTTTATCTCAAAAATAAAAAAGTCAAAATATAAAGCACATGGTCAGGCACATAGTAAAGGCTGGGAACAGAGGAACCACACCCTGAGGAGTGAGTTGGAGTTTGCCTGAATAAGGTGGAAAAGAGGAAGGAATAGAATTATCAGTGGAGCGAACAGTCCATGCAAAGCAAGAGATAAGAGAGAGCATGGCCAGTCTAGTACATAGTGAGTGGGGTGTCTGTGTGATATGGGCTTGTGGTAGGTAATGTGGCAAGAAGTAAGACTGGAGGAAAAAAAGCATCACTGGGTTATGAAGGGCAGACGATGTGTTAAGGAATTAGAACTTTAGCCAGAGGAATTGCTTTAGCTGTTGCATAATTTTAAGTAAGGAAAAAGAGGTTTAAATTTGTGAGATTTACAATAACTTTTTATTACTTTTGCAGTACTGGGGATTGAGCCCAGGGCCTTTTAAACCAAGAACACCTCTAGCCCATTTGCTTATTTTTAATTTTTAAAAAGGATCTCACTAATTTAGGCAGGCTTTGAACTTGCAATCTATCTGTCTCAGAATATCACTTATATTATTTTGGTACCAGGGATCCCGCTCAAGACCTCACACTTACTGAACCGGTGCTTGAGCTTCTATGCTAAATTCCCAGCCCCCAGAAATCACTTATATAGCATAGCTGAAGGCAGTCCCGCAGCAGACAGGGAGAGAGGTCAGCAGCGGGCTGTTCATCTAGAAGCGTCTTGGTTCAGGAAAGGGTTTAGGGGTCTTATCTGGTAAACCCTTCAACAGAACTTCAGTCCACACTGAACCATGTTGAGATGAACTTCTGGCAGACAGAATTCAACCAATAGTTGTAACAATCAGTTATTACATTCAAATACAGAGAACACTGACTTTGGGATTCAAGACCTAAAGATCACATCTCAGATCTGTAGCTCACTGTCCCTCAAGTGAAGGATGTAGGCTGGTGTCATCCACCATGTAGGAGTCTCTGGAAGTACATGTCATCTGAGAGAAACTCACACTTGCTGTAAACAATAAAGTTGATTTATGAACTCATAATGCATATACTTAAGTCACAGTTGAAAATTTATCAAAAATTTTTCTGGCTCTTATCTTCCTAATCAACTATTTAAGGTCTGAATTTTGTAATAATGAACTTTGAGCTTCTTATATTCTGATTTGGGGAATATAAAAGATTATTCTAAAAATGTTCATTCTAAAGCTAGGCAGACCTCAATTATGGACTACGACCTTGGCATTGGATCTAATGAACCTGTCCTCAAGGATACAGAAGAGATGCATTTGGATAAATGAATGACACACTAAGGGGTCCTCAAAAGGCAAATGAATGATTTGATTCCTATTAACTATCTGTATGCTTCAAATAGTTATACATGGAAGGGAACAAAGTTCTATTTGTGATTAATGTACTATCATTTTAGTGAAACTACAGCTGGTGAGAAAAATAATTATGCCATCTGTATTAAGGCAGTATGACCCTCTGATTTAGTCTTTATTTAATCAATCACTAATATATATGATTTAATAATTGATATGGTCCTAACTTCACAGATCATATGGTAGGAAGTTAAGCAATTTGCAGAAGTCTGACAATTGGACAAGAACAAAGTCTTGGAGTACAAGTGTCTAGTAGGTTCCAGTTTTCCCATACCAGCCAGGAATCCCTGAGAATTGTGCAGCTGGCCTAAGTTGGAATGATCACCCCACATGCACCCTACACTATAATGTCATGGAATTGCCGTAAGAAACCCCAGGAAGGACTCAAACTATTTTAAAAGTCTCAAACCTGATAAATGTGAATGTCCCTACACCCCTCATCCTTATGATAGCTACTCCTCCCTCGAACTTGGGTAACTTCCTTTTGTGGGAAATATTTTCATTTGCTGGCTTTAGGTTTCATCCAGCCAATGACAGAGCACAGGAACGAGACAGAGCCTGAGAATGCTGAAGGATTTATAGTCAGCTTCCCAATCCCCTGTCCCCGTTTACCTGCATTCACTGGCAATGACTGTCTAGTTTTTATACTCTCTTTTTCCCACCAAGAGCTTCGCTAGCCACTGCCATGAGATCCTGGGCAAATACCCCTATTACACACTAGCACAGCAGTACTCTGCATTTGTATCTGTGGCCTGTGTATCAGTTTGTAATGACATATTGAGCTGCTTGATTACTGGAGTAATGACTTTTTCTTGTTTGGCTGAGAGATCCCTAATGTTCTGTTTTGCTCCCATTGCATTTTGTGTGGCATGGTGCGTCACTCCTCAACAAGTGCTCAGGGAATTAGTGGATAAAGAAAAAATTAAGAAACAAGACAATCAAATAAATTATGGCAGTGACAGAGTGCTAAGGGCTAGCTTACAGAGCTTCTACCATTCCCTTGAGAAAATCAGGGAGAAAAGGTTTTTTCTCTGACTGAATGTCACTATAAGGGTATTATACTGAATGCTAAAAAGGCAGCTTTCGCCATATTCAGAATTAACTTTTCAAACACAGTTCTTTTTCCCTGCCATTTCTTCATTTCTATCTTGTGTTCTTTCTCATTTTCTCTTCATTTCATTTTTTCTCATTCAAGGAGATCTGGGTATGAATCCTAGTTTGGCTATTTCAAAACTGTATATCTTCTGTCAGTCAATTTAACTCAATTTAATTTGCCTTCTTTATTCTGTAAAATTTGGGTTAGGACCAGTATAATTACTAGTGACAATAGTGTTTAACATACCAGTTATGACATGATTCTTAGGTGTTTACTACATAGACTAAATAATTTTTTACTCAATAATATTATTAGTACCTTTACTGTCATCATCTTCATCATCATCATCATCATCAACATCATCAACACTGTATTACTAGAATACGCTTATTCATAACCAGACTGGAATCATGGTTCTAAGTGAATTTAAAGTTTGTAATTAATTCATTTTTGTTTATTCACAAATCTCTTGAATTTGTGCAATGAAAGTTAAAATATATATTCACAGAGAAATGAAAGTGCATGAGTTAGAAGAGGAAGAAGAAGCTCTCTGTGACCATTCCATCTCCTAAAATCAGTATATAGTATGATTTTAAAACCATGGAATGATCCAGCCCCACCTCCCCTTCCTCTTTGTTCATAGTTGTCAAGTTTTCCTCTAGTTTTGACATTGCATCCCCTATTAAACAGAAGTATCTCTGAGAGTGATAAGCTTTGAACTCTTTGTTGCTATTCAAGGAACCATTTCTATTTGTGTTCTAAAGAGGATTCTAGAAATGTCTCTGGACTGTACCATGTTCACCTCTCCAGGGGAAGTGTGGCTGTGTCTCCGCACATATTCCTAGTTCTGTGACTTGAATAATTTATATATAGAAGCATTCTCAGATCAGAAATGATACTTGCAACAAATAATTCAATTTTCTAGAAAACAAACATGTAAATCACCTAATCCCCAAATTAGTAGTGATGATTCTGAGAAGCAGCAGACTTCTCAACAGCCATCCATCCCCTGTGCTCACAATTGAGGGTCTTTCCTATGCCATTGGACCGTAAGTCCCACAGTACCACACTGGCTTAGTTGGGCTAACTTGGGAAGTCTTCAAGCAGAAACCCCAGCAGTCCTGGCTGCCACCAAAATCTGTATGGTCTTTAAGCATGACACACAAGTTCCTTGATGGTCTACTTCCTCTCTAGTGAGACTTTATGACAAAAACATACTCTAGGTCCTTTGAATTTGACATTCCCATGAATTGATTCCAATGACAGTGAACTCACTTTGTCCAGATAGCTGAGTATTCCTTACATTGAATAAAAACAAGTTTCCTCACTGTTCTATTTGCTTCTTGTGTTCAAAGCTAAAATGAAACATCCTTGCAGTATTTGGACAACTGTTGATGTACTCACCCCTAGTCTCAGGCTAAAAGAACCCAGCAAACACAGTCGTGCTCTGTTCAACATGATTCACAGATCTCTGGCTTTGGGCATAACTTGTCTCCCAATAACCTTCACAAAATCCACTTCTGACCCACAAGGCTATCCAAAATAGATAAAGAAGAAATGGCCAATCTCCATTACATTATCTGTTTACAGCTCAGCTCTAAGCATATCTGTTTCTTAGCCAGTCCTCCTCATTGGCTTGAAATGCTCAGCGTCAGGTTGATTCTAAGTTGTTGCTCGTTTGTGCAGGAAACGCCTTTGCTTTCCATTTCCTAGGCCAGGCTGCATCCTGAGCCACAGCGGTGATCACCACTTAAGCAATGAACTACAGCTCAAGTGGTTTTTCGGTTGCTTTCTAGCAGAGATTTGACCACCCTCAGAAATTTTTGATAAACTCGTATAGGCCCTTACACATGGATTTCTAATACTTGTTCATTATATGCTAGCCAGTAGATTGTAATTATTTAAATATCATACACCAGGAAATGTCATTAAAGCACTTCTGTCATAACACTATTCGCTGATCTAAGGGCAAGTGTACATTGTCACTGCTTTGGTCATAAGAATGAAAACATTAGACATAGTGTGAAAGAACATTTATGACTGTTCAGGAGAACAAAGACGCAGAGTAATTTCCTCTATTTCACAGCTTCCCTAGTGGAAAAGTCTCAGATACTCCTCATGTCCTTGATAATGTTGATCCCTGTACAAGACATAGCTTGAATACAATTTATGTACACAATCAACCTTTTATCTGGATGCCTAGGTAAATGCTCAACCAATACTTGCTGAATTGAATAGTAATGAACAGAATAAAGAGTTACAGACTCGTAGATAAATCATTTTAACAGAGAACTCAACAAAGGAGATAAGAAAAGGGTAGTGCTTGAAAGCGCAGGCCTCGGGCATGCAGAAATTGGCTTTGTGAATCTGACTGATTGTTGTCGTATTAGTCACTTCTCTATGCTTTAATTTCTGTAAAATAAAACCAATAAACCTCCATTATACTGGCTGTTATGAAGCCTAAGTGAATCGAATAATTTATCAAAACATTTAGCCAAATGTTTGGCAGTGAATGTATTCAATAAATTTTAGGTGAATGTTAGTGTGTGATAAATTAGCAAGCAGGCAATTTGGACATTCACAGCTTGTTTTGAATGCTAAAGAAACTTATTATATGGATGCAAAGAATGGATTTTTAATGGATATTTTCTATGTTTATTTTAAGAAGATAATAAAAAGCAGTTATACTAGTATCAAAAAGTTATATAATGTTTGTTATGCAGTGGACAATATTCCAGGTATTTCATGCTTGTTAATTTGGCTAACAAAGGAAAAAATACCAGTTATTACACCAATTGACTGCTTCAACAAATGCATAGCTCAACTAGAAACAAATATAATATTTAATTTCAATATTCAGGAATTTTGTTCATTTGCTTATGAATCTCATCTTAATCTTGTCTATTAATCTGATACTGATTTATGATATTAGAAAGCTGATCATTCACTTTGTGATCTTATATCTATAAAAACACTTTAACATTCTAAGATAAAGTTGAATCAAACTGATGTAGAATATTTCTTAAGGAAAATTTAATATCCATTTATGTGATATCCAACATGGGAAGTGAAATGGAATTCTTTAGGAACTCTCAGAGCGGTAGAAGGTAAAATTGAGAATGTACAATGTAGATCGACCCTTTGTGTATTTCTAGATGCTCAGAAGACTTTCAGATGCAGTTGTCAAGCTGAGTCTTTCAGTCAATCTGTTCTAAAATGGCATAAATTTCACTACTGAGTGAGGCAATCACTTCATTTCCAGCAGAGGAAAATAAAGACAGCATTCTCAGAAATTATTCTCCATCAGATATAATTCATTGTATGTCGGTTTTCAGTTTTCAACCTATTCAGGGTTACAGGCTATTCACAGGCTGAGCTCAATACCTATTCCTGCATTGAAAAAGGAGTTATAACTTTTAAGTGTTTAGAAATATTTACTGTCTAAATTAATTCAAGAAATGTTCTGTCCTGACAAAAGAGTCTATTACCAAGACCTCGTACCAAATTATCTGCCTCAAGGCTGGCAAAAAAATTGGAAAGCCAGATGAATGTGTCCAATATATCTGTCCAGAAGTTCTCATTTATGAAGCATAGGCCTGAGAAATTGACAGCTTCCTGAGGTAACTTGCTCTGGTTTTTAGTCACATTTATAACAAAAGTTTTTTCCCTTAGGTCTCAGCACACTAGTTTCGGGACATTTCTTCCCATTTAGAGTTTTGTTACCTCTATTGCTGTTAAATTATGGTTGGCATTCTCCAGACTACTGTTCTCATGCCTTCTAGGATGCTACCCACTCTCTGAGATCAAGGTATTGGTGGTGGGGTGGTTTAGGGGTGTGATGCAAGCTAACATAGTCTGGTCTAGCTCTATCATATAAACTAAGCCTGAGGGTTGCTGCCCACACCACGAAGGTCGTTATCATTGAAGGGATGAGCTCAAAGTCAATTGTGAAGTGATATCATCAAGATGTGTATGCTTAGATTACTCCTGACAAATCCATGGCTTCCTATGAAACAAATTATTTATGTACTGTCAAGAGCACCTGGAATTTTTCAACTACTTCCAGTAAACTCAAATGCTTTATGTGTTCTGAAGTGCTAAACCCCTATAACATCTAAACAGTATAAAAACTAAGGTGTTCTATGTCCTCTGGATATTGGATATCTATTCACTATGTAGATATTGGATCGCTATTCAATGTTCTTAGGACCATGATTGTTTGAAGATGTATTATGCCCTTGACTTGGGCTATAGTACAAGAAAAGTGATGACTAAGATAGTTTCTGTTGTCAAAGAGCTACTCAGGGCCTGAGGAGGGAAATAAACAATGGACCTTGTCATCTTCAAGGTCAGCATCATTGCCTCAGGAAGGCTAGGGGAGAGGAGATAGTCACTGCAGAATCATGAGAGGTCTTTGGTGGAAATCTCATCACCCTGTGTGATGAAATCAGATTGAGACCCAAAGACAAAAGAAGATATTCCTACAGGGCCACCCTGAGTAAGGAGTTGGAGACACAAAAACACAGAGCTTGGGAGGAATCCAAGGAGTTTGATTGTACCATCTGTATTCTGCAGTAAGATGACTGTGGAAAATGATGTGAGAGGCAGTAGAACTAAAAGGGATCATATTTGGTGATGTATTTAGGATAGAGGAACCAAAAATCAGGGAGTGAGATGAACTCCCAGATTACTTACTACAAGGTTCCTGGTGATAGTGTAAATTAAATTAGATAATACAAAAAAGGGTGGGAGGGAAATTCTTACAGTTATGCCCACAATAAACAACATATATATACATATATTTGTCTGGCGTTTGATTATATAACTCTATATTCAGTACAAAACTTCTATGCATAATTAAGATTTGTCTTAGTGAGATAGTAAATGAAATCAAGAGGGTGGGTAAGTGCATGGGCGGATGAATGAGTGGGAGCCTGATGAATCACCAGCATCTCAGGATTAGGTGAATGATCCTGTGTCTGCTTGTAAGGCTCTCAGACTTCCTTCAGTATAATGATTTGGAGGTAGTTATAAAGACTTTACACCCCTCTTCCCTGAAAGTGTCTATATGTATTGTGATCCCTAAAACTTGTAAACTGGATAGGATACATGGCAAAGGACAGTTAGTACTGCAGATGAAACTAAGGTTATTAATCATCTGAATAAATTTGAGAGATTATTCTGGACTATCTGAATAGTCCCAAGGTAAGTACAAAGATTCTTAAAGTAAGAAAGTGAGACAATAAAGGAATCAGTGTCAGAGTGGTGTGCTGTGAGGAGGGCTTGACCCATGGTTGCTGAGGTGTAGGTGGCTTTTGGTGAGCCAGGAAACAAAGATAGAGGATAAGTTGAAGAAACTAGGAAGGCTAAGGAAAAGGCTTCTCTTCTAGAGCTTCCAGAAGGATGCAGCCCTAGTAAGCTCTGATTTTAGTCCAGTGAGACCCACTTAGGATTTCCAGAATTTAAAGGGTACATTTCTGTTGCTTTGAGATCCTAAGTTGGTAGCAATTTTTTACAACAGCAATAGACAACAAATATTGAATGTTTTTTCTTTAATGAGCATTCATTAACATATAATAAGTAAGCTCACAAAATGATTAGTGAATGAATGGATTTGTAAATGTTGGGCTTTCAGGGGCCATTAACATCACAGGTGCTAATGATTTACCCAGTAGGCCTAACAAAGCCGCCATAAAAACTATATATAAGACAGCTGACTGATAGGTAGCGTGATAGAGAGCCTCTCTGAGAAAAACAACTCAGATGCTAGAATCTGACACCATGGAGAGGACCAGATGAAAGGAGAGGAATTCTCGCGACCCAGGAAGAAACTGAGGAAAAAGAAATAAAACAAAATTAAATAAATAAAATAAAATAAGAAGAAGCATGGATGGAGGGCTGGAGCTGGGCATGTTCCGGTAGCTGTGCTGGGCACATCTTGGAGTCAGGTGACTCACGATTGAGCTGAGGTCACATCCCCACCGAGAGTGGGGGTTGGTGAGCTCAAGACCCTTGGCAGGAGGAGGCACTGCAATGGGGAGTGGAGATGGTGAGCCAAGGTTCACAGACTTTGGTGAATGCTGGGAACTGGATTCCCCAGAGCGAGATGACCGGCTAGACAACATATTGGATTTGGGCAGGACAGGCTTGAATCAACAGCTAACGTGGCTTCAGTCAGTGGCTCTTGGCCCAAAGTGGATTGGTGAGATCTACTTGGGTTGGGCCATGCCCATGGTTGGGACCCAATAGCCAGGGATGAGGCTGTGCTGAACCTATGACATCCACAAGGCACAGACTAACGTGCTGAAGACACTCACTGGTTGACTGGCATAGAGGGGAGGGGCTGGCCCACACCACCCCTGCATGCACCTCACAGATCAACAACAAACAGGAGAGGGGAGCACTGCCCTAGCCAGTACACTGCAGAGGGACTGTAAACAATATGAAAAGGTCCTGAGACCTCCACCATTCACCCATCTAAAAGAAACCAGAAACATGACAAGACAGAGAAACAACAAAAAGCCTCCAATAGCCAACCCAGGAAAATAAGCCCAGGAGAGGTAAATACAGAGGAGATCAAGGGCAGCAAATGTGCAATACCAGACACGTTCTCATCAGAAATAAAAAAATACTTCTGTGACTTCATCGACAAATTTACATCTGAAATTCTAACTCAGGTGAAGCAAGATACAATAAGATTAATAAAAGAAATGCTGGGTACTCTTCAAGAAGACACAAATGAAAGAATGGAGGAATCCAGAAAAAGGAGAGAAGCCTTTGATGAAGAATATAAACAAAATCTAGAATACATGAAACAAATCCAAAGAGAATATCAAGAAATTAAAAACTCCATTGAAAGCTGGCAAAACGTCTTAACAGAAACTAAAGACAGGCTTTCAAAACTTGAAAATAGGTTTGCAAAAGGAAGGACCTCTTAAAAATAACAAGGAACCAGGAAGTAACAATACAAAGGCTAGAAGATGACAAGAGGATTTATAACTTAAGAATAAAAAATGTGAACAAAGAAACAGGGACAAATACAAATGAAATAAAAAAGCTATTCACAGAAATAATTAAGGAAAACTTCCCAAGCATAGGAAATGGAAGTAATGTTCAGATATATGAGGCATACAGAAATCCAGCCAGCTATAACCAAAACAAAGCTACACAGACATATAATAGTCAGAATCCCAGAAATTCATCACAAGAACAGAATATTAAAAGGGGTCAGAGAAAAGAAACAGATTACCTATACAGGAAAACTCATCAAAATCACAGTGGACTTCTCAATGCAAACTATCAAATCAAAAAGAGCTTGGAGAGAAATATTCTAAGCCCTGAAAGAAAATAACCTCCAACCCAGATTGATGTACCCTGCAAAACTGTCTATCAAAATTAATAGAGAGACAAGATGTTTCCATGACAAAGAGGAACTGGGGGAGTTTGTGACCACCAATCCAACCCTGCAAAGAATACTGAAGGACATTCTAGAGAGAGAGAAGAAAATCATCAGGATTCCAGGAACAATGGCAGAAAGGCCTCAATGAAAGGGGTGGACAGTGGAATGAAGGAGAAAAGTAAACAACAATGACAGAAAAATAGCATAGCAGAGATGAGGCAGAGAAGATTGGCTATATGGCTGTTTTGTCTTGACTGATATTATTTGAATCTGGTATGCTTGAGGGTGTCAAGTCTGGGAGTAGTTGCAACTCCTCTGGGAATGACAGGATTCAATAGGATACCCATTGTGGTTTGATTATTAGCTGCCTTTGAAGTCCTATAATGTCCCCAATGTTTGGTTTTTATTAATAGTGCTATGTACTGCTAAGTTTAATTATACTATGCCTGACAATATAGACAATTTTATTAAAAATAACAGGAGACATCATGGTGACTACCATAGATCACCTAGTATTGTGGTTTTATGTGTTCTTTTCATTTCGTGTTTCTCTAGAAATTTGTATTGTTGACATGTTTTGGTTTGTTTTTCCATCTAATACAGAAAGGCTAGATATGCATGTAGAGACTTATATATGTGTAGAACTTCTAAACAATTTATAAGAATTGATTTTAGCTATTGTAAAAATAGAGAGAGGAAAGGAAAGTACTCTAAAGGTTATAACTGCATGTATGTTTGAGTGTGTAGGATTGATGACCATATTACTAAGTTTTTATTGGATAGATGAACAGAGCTGTTTGCAGTCTCACTGTTTAAATGTCCACTTTGTATGCTTTACTTTTGTAACTTGAACAGCTACTTCTAGAAGGAAAATATGTAATTGTGAATTAGTGATTTCTTAGTGGTTTTTTTTTTTGAAATTTTGTATTTTTCTACCCTCTTTCTGTTTCATTTTTTTTTCTTTAAATAAAAAAAAGAAAGTAGAAAAATTACTATGCATGATAGAATTCAATGAATGTCCAGTGAGGTTTATGGGAAAGCAGTAAAGAGCTTGAAAAACAGATGTGAGTATGTTAATTTTAATATAATAAAACATATAATATTTGATCTTTGTCCCAAGGTCTTGGTTCTGATTGCATGAAACCCTAGAAATTTCTTGAATGATAGGGGTCAGAGGAGCATCATGTGTAAGACATAAGCTCTTCTGAACAACCCCTGAGTTAGTGTTTGTGAGTGACTTAGAGAATAAGGACTGGTTGCCAGAGGGACAAACTATGGAATGTGAGGGGTGAATCCATGAGCTCCACCAACAACCCACCCCCACTCATGCCCCACCCACCCCAACCTAGGACCAGTAACTGACTGACTCACAGGTGCCAATGGCTTGTCCAATAGGCCTAGCTAACGCCGCCGCCATAAAAACCACACATGAAAGAATTCAGTGAGTTTCAGGCTGATGAGCATGAGGAGCCAGTAGGAGGGCGATGGGCCCTACAGGGAATGGAGGCTCTGCCTCTCCCCTGCACTTGCCCTGGCCTCTCTCTCACTCCACAGTTCAACAGTTAGATAAAGGAAGGTTGGTATTTTTCTTCTTCTTTTTTTTTTTTTTTTTTTTGTTCCTGGGATCGAACTCACAACCTTGCACTTGCCAAGCAGGCACTTGTGACCCACTGAGTTAAACTCCTGGGTATTTTTAAACAACGAAGTACTACTCAGCTATAAAAAAAAATAAACTCAAGGCTGTTATAGGTAAATGGATGCAACTAGGGACCACACTCTTAAGTGAAATAAATCAGATTTCCATGTATAAACATTGTATTTTCTCCCCCGTGTAAGAAACTGAAAGAGTAAATAAGGTATAAAAGGTACCATAGACATTGCAAAACGGATAGAAAATGTTCAAAGGGAAAGAACGATTGGAATGGTGGAAAAGAGAAAAGAAAAACAAAACAACATAAAACAAGACAAAGATAAAAGTAGCGCTCTATGGAAAGGATAGTCATACCTTGGTTTGTATTCTGATTGTATTCAATCATTTGTGAGTCATTCGGCTTTAGTGAGCTGTTTCTTCATAGGTCTTTAGGAATAATAAAGACACCTGACACACAGTAAGAGCCAGATAAATTCGAGTTTCTATTACGGCGCTTCCATTCAAGACACACTTTAGGTTGGACCGGAAATGGGTCTGGGATTCCCACTGAAGTGGTATATTAGAAAGTGTGTGGGATTGGAAGGCAGAAAAACAAATTCTAGACACTGTTTCATACTTATGTAGCTGCATAACTTCAGACAGATGAATGATCTTAAGGCTCCTTTTACTCAGTGGTATAACGGTTGCAATGGGATGGAAAGCTGATGTGCTAGATGGTCTCTAAATTCCCTTTCATGCTAAATACTTAGAGTAACACATGCAACTTGTTACATGTTACAAGAAAAATAACCCGCATATCAAAGCACCAATAGTGCCAGTGTCCTGGACTATTATTGACCCCTGTTTACGCAATCCCTGCTGTCAGTGTACTCTAGTGCTCACTTGGCATCTGGAAAGCTCCGAAGGGGGAATTCGTGTGGCTTCCTTCGCAAGTTGCTTCCTGGAGCATGTTTGGGCCACTTATTTGATGTCTGTGCTATTTTTGCTGCCTGAAGGTTTAGGTGTTAGAGTTGTCTTTAAAATTAGTCACATGCATTTTAAAAACTTTTTTTTTTTTTGGATTGCTGTTTCATGCCAAGCCAGAGTAATAAGATCTGCAGTACTGCATTCTGCTTGACCTAGAACAAGAGACAAGATTTGGGAAATAACAGTTTTCCTTACACGGGGCACTGAGCTCTGGGCTCTGATGTGAGCAGTCCCTGAACTGTGGCTTGACTGAGGGGAATCTTAATGATATTTACACTTACTGATCTGAAAGAGTTGGCTAGGATAAAGAGAGAGGGACAAGAGAAGGAGATTCTTGCTAAATTGTTAAATTGAACTTACGGAGTGGGAATTTGGCTAGAGAGAGAAGGGAAAAAGGCAGAGCTGAAAGGGGAGAGAGTTGTAGAGTGAAAGACACCCATATTCTTCAGAACTTCCCTCAGATATTCAATAGTGTTGATCAACACTCATACATGAAGAAAGAAACAGGCTGGGGAAACAGACCATTTGAAAGAGTCACCCTGAATGTCTCAGGTGCAGGAATAGTCCCAGTTCCCAAGAGTGAGATCGAAAAACCTTGTCAATTCCCAGCACTCTGAATAGAGAACTCAGAAAGGTCCTGATACTAAAGAGGAGGTATTAACTGCAGAGGGATCATCACACTAGCCCTGGTACAAACTTCCACATAATAACTGCTTAAAATCACAGAAAAACACTGTGGCACAACCCTCATGACAATTCCGCTCTCCAATCTTTGCTAAATGAAGAGTCTAGACTTCCCTCCTTTTCAGGCTGTAATAAAACACACAGCATTTTCATATCATTGTGAGCGTGGTATCAGGGAAATGGAAACTCTCAGCAAAGAAATAAGGAGGGCCACATGGAAATTGTATCACTAAAATATACCACCAAAATTAAAAAGTGGAAAAGTAAGTTCAAAACAAAATTAAGAAGAGAGAATAAGTATACCGGAAGATAGGGCCATAAGAATTATCGAATTTGAATAACAGAAAGATTAGAAAACATTAAACTAAGCCTCAAGAACATGTGTGATTATAATAAAATATCTAATATTCTTGTCAGTAGAGCTGTAGAATGACATTAGGAAAAGGGTGGGATGGAAGATGTATTTACATACATAATGCCTTGAAATGTCCTGAATTTGTTCATAAATGTAAATGCACAGATTGAAGAAAATAAATGAAGCTCTTCAAAAATTAACTGGAAGAAATGCATCCCAAGAAAAAAGGGTGAAATATCTGCAAATTAACAATAAAACATGAAGCAGCCAAAAAGATAAAATGCATGCATGTGTGCATGTCATAGATTGTATAACCCCCACCCTATGTTATCATGGATGTGGATGAATCTCGTGTTTGTGATTGGTTGTTGTCCAGTGCTGGGACTGGTGATGTGAGTGCTCCACCCACCCAGGGGTGGAGCCACCATAGGACTTAAGGGCGGGAAGAAGGCGTGTGTCTTGGTTGTGTGGGTCCTGCTGGACAGTGTGTGGCCAGCAATGAATGGTGGCCCCACTGTCATACTACCTTGGCCTCACCACATGCTGCCTTGGAGCCAACTGAGTATGGACCAAAACCTCCAAGAACTGTAAGAAATAAACCTTCTCTCTCCTAACTTTGGGCATCAGATATTTTGTCTCAGTGAGGAGTAAAAGATAATTAAGTGCATATAAAAATAGTTTTGAATGACAACAGATTTCTTGTCAAAACTATGCAGCCCAGAAGGAAGAAGCACAATATTTTTAAAGTACTGAAAACAAATGAACTGTCAGCTTCAAATTCTCTATGGAGCAAGAATATCCGTTAGCAATTAAAGAGAATCCAAACTTTCTTGGCCAACTAATAGTTAAAAGACCTATGGTTAGAAGACTCAAATACTAGTGGAAAACATTACGAAGGAAAAAGAATATAGAAAGAGCAAAAATATCAATAAATGCAACTGAGCTGTCTTGTCTTCTTGAGTTCTCTAAAAAATATTTGATGATACAAACAGAAATTATAACTCTACCTAATATAATTTCAGTACATGAAAAGGAAATGTTTAAGATGATTATAAGTGGGGGGAGACATAAAGGGAGAAAAAGCTTCTATATTTCACTAATATCAGTATCAGTAGGCTTTGATAAGTTATGACTATATAATGTAATGCCTAGAGAGATAACTATAATAACCATATGAAAAAGACACTATCAATAAATGGAATGCCTAATGTGTTTATGTAATTCATAGAAGAACAAGTGAGATTTAGGGAAGTGTAAGTGAAGAAAATGAGAAATAAGCAATCTGATGGCAGGCTTACGGCCTAACTTTTCAATGACTAGTTAAAATGTAGATGACTGAAATTCACTAATTAAAAAATGGCTCTTGGCAGGGTGGATAAAAAAATTTGACCCAACTAGATATTGTCTTTAAGAAAAACATTTCAAATGCAATGATACAGGCTGGTTGAAAATAATTCAATAGAAAAATTATAACATGCAAAAATGAATTTTGAAAAAGAAAGCAGGAATGGCTAGGTTCGTATTACATAAAGAAGACTTCAGATAAAGAATAGTACAGGGACAAAGGGGAACATTATATAATGATAAAAAGGTCAATCCACCATACTTTATAATCCTAAGTAGTACATATCCAAGCAAGGGAGCTGCAAGATAGTGAAACTGCTTGTTGTAGTCAGGGTTTACAAGGGAAAAGATTTAATATAGGACATGATTTATTAGGTTATTTTATAATATTCACCCAAACAGTCAAATGCAAAAGAGTGAAGGAGATCTTTCCACACATTAGAGACCCAAAGAATCCTGTTGAGGTCCTGGATCCCATGGAAATGTTCTGCACAAGTCCAGCTGAAAGCCTAGAGCCCATGGTAATGTCCTCCATGGGTCAGTCCAACCGGAGACAGAGAGCCCACAATGTCTCATGCAATTCTGTGTCCAGGATCTGCACTGGAAAGGCCCAAAGGTCAGTGGTGTAAGCTGGAAAGTCTGTATCAACAGGATGAGACTGAGAGATCTGCACTGGAGCCAGGGAGTGATGCTCAAGGTAAGAACCAGAGCTCCCTCAAAGGGAAGAGCAGCCATCCTCAGCGACAGTGAAGACCCAAGCTCCTACCATGATGAGAATAGCTCTGTTCATATCAGAAAAGCCAGGGTGACAACTTCTCTATGAGAATCAACAGTGCACCACCTTCCTCTCCAGTTCTGCTTTTGTGCTGTTGGCAGTAATGCTCAGGTGGGCCCTCCACAGCTAGTACCACCGTGATTCTTTCAGTGAACAATAAAAAGAAAAAAAAAATGCCTCCCCCATCAAAATTAGTAAGAATACAGAGCTTAACCTTGTTAAGCAGCTTAATAGAACATTCTGTCCAAAAACAGCAGAATATACATTTTTTTCAAGCATTCACAGGTCATATATAGCATAAAGATAGAATCTGAATGCTGTCAACATAGAATTTTATGCTTAAAAATCAATTGCACGTAAAGACTTTTCAGGTACAGTAAATCTACAATATTTAGGAAACTTGCGTGACAAGCAAGGATCTATCACCAGCAGTTCTTCAGGATCAGAAGTATTCAAGAAAATCATTCAAGCAGAAACAAGGCAACACTAGATGAAAATCTAGCTCTTTTCAAAAGATAATTTACACAAGGAATAGTAACTATACCCGTTATCAATTATTTTACCTATAATTTCAAATCATTTTAAAGATATTTTTAAAAAATACTAATGCATTGTGGGGTTCACTGGTGAATTCAATAAAACATTTAAGAAAAAAATTGATACCAATTTCACATAAATTCTCTCAGATATTTAAAGAGAAATAAGTACCTACCAACTCATTCTACAAGATTGGTGTTATTATTATCTTCTTCTTCCTTTTTTTTTTTTTTTGAGATGGTGTCACACTATGTACTCCAGTGGCCTTGAAATCACTATGTAGTTCAGGCCAGCCTCAAGGTCATGGTGTCAATTCTCCTGCCTCAGCCTCCAGAATGCTGGGATTACAGGCATGTGGGACCCTCCCCAGATGGCTGGTATTATGTTAGGCTCATTTACAACAAAGGTTTATAAGAAAACTGCAGGCAAATATACCTTATGAACATAGATACAGAAGTCTTAAGTAAAATAATAGTAAAATCAAGCCCATATCAAAGTACTTCTCTCTCTCTCTCTCTCTCTCTCACACACACACACACACACACACACACACACACACGATATGACAAAACATTTGGCAAAACTCATATGTACTTGAGGTCTCAAAACTTTCTCAGCAAGCTAGGAATAGAAAGGAATTGCTTAATTTTGATTAAAATCCCTACCAAAAACAATGTATATCTAACAATATATTTAATGATGTAGGAAAAAGTACTGCATATATATAATCAGTAACAAATAACAATATCAGTTCTTAGCACTAGTTCCAACCTTGCCCTGAAGGTTCCAGCCTATTGCATTAGGCAAAGGAAGGAAGGCAAGAAGGAAGGGAGAAAAAATGGGAAGGAGGAAGGGAGGGAGGGAGAAGCATTCATTTGGGCAGAAAGAAGCACAACTGTGTTTATAGGAGGGTGACAAGATTGCATATGTGGAAAACATGATAGTATCAATGAAGAAAAGCTACTGCAACTAATAAATTTAGTGAAATTACAGGATGCAAGGGAAATATGCCCAATAAATTGTATTTATATATGCTAAGAATGAATAACTAGATATAAAAAATGAATGAGTTTTCAGTATTATGAAATATGAGATGCTTACTGGCAAGTCTGACAAAGGTATGTAAAGCCTGTGTACTTAAAGAAGCAAAATATTGCTCAAAGAAACTAAACAGGACTAAGTGAAGTCATATATTGTGTTCATGGCTCAAGAGACTCAGTATTCTTTAGATGGCAATAATTCCTCAAATTCATTTAGAGATTTAATATAGTTAAATGCAAGCAGATGTGTTAGTAGAAAAACAATAAGTCAAATCTAAAATTCACATGAAATGAAAAGATCTAAAATAGGCAAAACAGCTTTGGAAAAGAACACATTTGGAAGACTGTTACAATCCGGCTTCAAGATGCATTACAGGTTATAGTGAACCAGACTATGTACTGTCCCAGCAAGATAAACAAACAGGTTGATGAAGCAGAATAGAGAATGCAGAAATATGTCTACATTTTTTTATTTTACAGAGAATAAATCAAAAGAGAACAAAACAAAGTGGATCAGAACAGAACAATGTAAGCAACACAGCACTTCGAAACAAGACACTTGGATATTAATGGTAGCTACCATAATGTCTCTTTCTTTGAAATAGTTGAGCTTAGCTTCCCACACAATAATATTAAACATAACAAAATGGAATAAAAGCATTCAAGAGAATGAAAGCATTGCAAGGCATTCTGAACCAAATAACAGAAAATGAACAATGGCTACTATAATATCTCATTTTCCATAAAAAAATTTGTTTATCCTATCATATATATTAAAAGCCAGTAAGACACAACATGATAGAACCAATGGTAATAGAAGAACAAAAGCATGGTAGGACTTCAAAGCAAGATGATATTAAATCAGCAATGGCTGCCAGAATGTCTTGTTTTCTTCAAAGTAGCTGTTTATACCATCACACATAATAAGGTCAAACAAAACAGAATAAAACCATTCCAACCAATGAATGAGAACATTACAAGTCTTCAAAGCAATATAATAGGGAACCATGATTACCATAAGAATCTTATGTACTCTTACCATTTCTTACACTAGGGAGACTATACGGTATTTATACATGTGAGTTTGATTTATTTCACTTATGAGTATGGTCTCAAGTTGCATCCATTTATTTATAAATATTTCAATGTGATCATTCATTATAGCTGAATAATACTCTATTGTATAAAAGTACCACAAGTTTTTAAATTTTTTTTTTTTATTTAAAGAGGGGGAAAAAAGCAAAACAGAAAAAAAGGGTAGAAACAATATAGAATTTCAAAAAAAATAAGCAGTAAGAAATCATGAGTTGATAGATTACGTATTGTCTTCTTGGATATAGTTGTTCAAGTTACAAAATTAAAGCATACACAGTGGACATTCAAACAGTGAGGCTGCAGACAGTTCTGTTCACCAATCCAATATAAACGTAACAACATGGTTATCAATCCTACACACTTAAACATGCATGCAGTTATATCCTTTAGAGCACTTTCTTTTCCTCCTTTTGCTTTTTAAATCCATTATCTGTTTAGTTATATCATGTTTCAGGTTGCTTAGTACCTTACTGATCAGTTTTGTTGTTGTTATTTACTTTTTTATTTTTTCTTATTTATTTATTTTGTTTTGTTTATTTATTTTATTTTGAAGGTAGTAAAATACAGCAGAACAAGACAGGACAAAGCCAACTGAGGCAGTGCAGTGAAACTGGTACAGAACCTCACAGCAGGTTACCAGGATAACATCAATAGGTACAATAGTATATCTGGTTTTCTTCACAATAGTTGTTCCTTCAATCAGGTCTCTACCTGAAGGAAATACCGAAATTATAAAAACAAAATATCGAATAGAGCAATAACATTGATTAGAACAGAGCAAAATAGAGATAAAAATATTTGCCTTCAAAGAGATGGCAGGAAAAAAATCCCCCTTATTTGCTATATTGCATATGGTCGAACTCACAAGAGATTCTCAGATCTCTGGCTCTCACTTGCTAGCAGGGGAGGGGGGAGAATGAGATGGATGTTTGATTCTTAGCCCGCGCACCGGTAGGCTCACAGCCGCCCACCAGAGCGCTGAGCTGGCTGCCTATTTTCCCATCATCCCAAGTTCCAACATAGCGTGGATCTCAGGAAACGCTGATATGGTTCTCACCCTGGGGCAGCCACGGCTTGGGAGGCCACAGCCACTTACCAGAGCGGCTTGCTGGCTGCCTCTAAAAGTACCACAATTTTTTTATCCATTCCTCAGTGGATGGGCACTTAGGTTGTTTCCAAGATCTGGCTATTACAAATTGTGCTGCTATAAATATGGGTGCACATATATCACTATGATAGGATGTTTTCAGTTCTGGGAATATGCCGAGGAGTGGAATAGCTGGGTCAAATGGGACTTCCAATCCCAGCTTTTTGAGGACTCTCCAGACTGACCCCCACAGTAGTTGCATCAGTCTACACTCCCACCAACAATGCAGAAGAGTTCCTTTTTCCCCACAGCCTCTCCAGCATTTGTTGTTGGTAGTTTTGTTGATCCTGGCCATTCTTTCTGGAGTGAGATGGAATCTCAGTGTGGTTTTAACTTGCATTTCTCTAATGACTAATGATGATGAACATTTTTTCATGTATTTATTTGCCATTTGTATTTCTTCATCTGAGAACTGTGTGTTCATCTTGGATGTCCATTTTGGATTGGGTCTTTTAATTTTGAGCATCTGATTTTTTAAAATTCTTTGTAAGTTCTAGACAGAAGTGCTTTGTCTGAGGGACAGTATGCTAAGATTTTTTTCCCAGTTTGTGGGTTTTCTTTTCACTATGCTGGAGATTTCTTTCGAATATGTCTACATATTAAAAGCTGACTTCCAACAAAGATTCTAATGCAATTAGGCAGAGAAATGATAGTTTTTTGACTAATGATGTTTGAATTATTGGACATCTTACACAAGTTCTAATATAAACAACAAAAAATTTATATATGCTTACATCATATACAAAAATAAACCCAAAATATACAATAGATTCAAGCTTAAACCTAAAACTATAAAATTTCCAGAATAAAATATAAAAGAATCTTTATAATTTGCGGTTAGACATATCTTTTAAAAGAATAACATCAAAAGCATGAAAGAATAATTTGGATCTCATCAAATTTAAGTGCTTTGGCTCCTCAACAAATATGCTGCTAAGATAACTAATGGCAAGGTATACACTGGAAGACATTATTTACTAATCATACATGAGGCAAAATATTTGTATCCAATATGTATGACAATTTTAAAACTCCATAACATGAAAATAAACGGCTCAATAAATTGACCAAAAAACTAGAGCAGACACTTTAATAAATAAGATAAATATTCTTAATAAACATGAAAATATGCTAAATAAACATCAGTCATCAGGGATGCAAATTAAGATCATAATTACATACTACCAACTCTGTATTAGTGTAACCAAAATTAACTGTGGGGAATAACAGTGCCAAGACACTGGAACTCAGAGCATGCTTGTAGGAGTTTAAGTAGTACAGCTTTTTGAGAAATTAACTGATTGTTTCTTAAAGTAGTTGAAAGTGTACTTTAATATGATCTAGCCAATCCATTCATAGGTATTTAACCGACAGAAATAAAAACGTGTTCAAACAAAAAGTTGTTAAAGAATTTTTATAACGTTTATTTAAAAAAACCAAAAGTTGAAGACAACACAAAAGCTGCTTAACAGATGAATGGATGCTGCAGTTTGAATGTTTTCCCCCAAATGTTATGTGTTATAACCTAATCCTCAAATTCATGCTCATGATATTCCCAAGTGATGGTTTTGAAAAGTAGTTGGGATTAGATGAGGTCAGGATGGCGGAATTCCCTTGATGGCCTTAGAGGCTTTACAAGAAGAGGGAAGAAGACCGGAGGCAGCCTGTTTGCTGTTTCACCGTGTGATGTCTCATCAGTCGCAAAGGAGATGCCAGTGCCGTGCTCTGTGCTCTAAAAGTCTCCGTTCCTCAAAACCACGAGCCAATTAAACTTCCATTCCTTATCAGCTACCCAGCCGGTGAAGCTCAGCTACAGTAACAGAAAGTGGGATAAAGTCCTGATTTTTGTTGATGGGATAGTGGGAGGGTGGGAAGATACTGTACAAAATAGTGACATTCATTTTGGAAAATCATTGCACATAAGACCTTGATCATTCTCAGTCTCTTTAGGCCCACTGATTTTTCTTCATCTTTCACCTTGACCTCTTCCTCGTTTCCAGAGTCTGTCTTCCAGTTTGCTGTCCCACCTGTATTTTATCTATCTAAATATCTTCCTATTATCTATCTATCTATCTATCTATCTATCTATCTATCTATCTTCCTATGTTCTAGGTTTCTGATATAAGAGAAGACATGCAGTATTTTTGAGTCTAACATACTTCACTTAATAAGATGTTCTCAAATTCCATCCACTTTCTTGCAAATGACACGATTTCATTCCTTATGACCAAGTAATGCTCCACTATGTACATGTGCCACATTTTCTTTATCTATTCATCTGTTGAAAGCATTTACGCTGTTTCGAGCTTAGGTTTTATGAATTGTGCTGCAGTAAACACGAGTATGGCGTGTAACACTGTAATAGCCTGTCTTTAAGTTTCTTGCAAAAATATACAGGAGTGGTTTAGCTACATCAAAGTTATTTCTATTTTTAACTTTTTGGGAAATCTCCGTACTGCCTCCCATAGAGGTTATATTAGTTTACACTCTCACCAATAATGCAGGGAGTTAAACTATGGTTTTTATACGAAACAAGAAACAAAAGAAAAAATGGAAGACAAGAGAAGGGACAGGAAGGGGAGAAGGAATGAAAAGGAAGCAGGGGGAAATGGAGAAAAAGGAGAAGATGAAGAAATGGGTAAAGTCTTGTTTACAGCAAAATATAAGTGATTTGTCTTTTAGAATCCTTCCAGCATGGGCAAGGAGGTCCAGGCTTTGGCGGCGTGCACCAATCTGAGTTGGCTCTGGGCACACATACAGTCTATCACTTGCTTCCGGGGCAGTTTTATGATTTTGCTGTTTTATGCCTGCTTCTTTTCATGTTACTGGCAGTTTGGTCTTTAGACATTGAGGAATATGAGGATAACTAATTTCTCCTGTTTAGTAGCAATTTACACTTTGATGAGTCAAATTAGACATGTGAATAAAACCTGGATATGTTGTTTTCAATTTGAAGTGCTCATAGAAAACATTTCCTTTGTCAGTGTTCTTACATTAATGCTTTTAGAAAATAAGACCCATCTGTCCTCTAAAGGTCATCCAATAGTTGATTCTTCTTATTACAGTACTTGCTCTAATTACTTACTAATCTTGTACTTATTACTTTAAATTACACTTCCTGGTTGTTTAAGTATAATTACTTTGTTGACAAGCATCTTGGTTTCCTGGAATCTTTAAACACTATTAAATATAAGGCAATGTTCAAAAGATATGTACAAGAAATAAATTATTATGAAAATCTACAGTATTTAATAACTTGGAAACCTAGATTTTTGTAAATCATCAATATGAATTTTAGACAAAGTTCAAAATTAATTTAAATGCATTCTGAAAATCTACAACTGGGAATTATGAGAGTCACATAGAATTTATGATCAACAAGCATTAAATGTATACAAAAATATAGACAAATTATAAACTCTATCATTTGAATATGTTTATGAATATTTCCATCTTCTTTAATATTTAAAATGATATTCACTTGAAAAGGATTGTTTCTTTCACAAGTAAACATGAAAATTAAAAATTACCTTTTGGTTTTGTAGTTCCAGAAAGGCATTTATTACCAGCAAAATTATTTTTTCTGCACTAGAATCCTATGCTCCTTCGTTCTCCTCATCTAACTCCATTAGAAAGTAATGTAGCTTTTTACTGCCAGATGCTCAATGCAATTTCTGGGACGTTCTAGACACCTAAATATTTTTTAAAATGTGAAACATTAATACAATCTGAAGAGAAGTCAGAATATATAACTCAAATATTTTTAAAGTAACTGAGGCATGGTTATAAGTGAGCATTCTTCTTTCATAAACACATAAAATATTAAAGACATAAATGAATTTCTGTATTTTTTACCAGTTCTGTAACTCAAGCTGAATAGTTTTGTGAAAGAATGAATTAATTTGTTAATTAATTTAAGTTTATTATATTTATTCAGTTTTAAAACTTGTTTGCCATGCCAAGCAATGACTACTGTAATTTGCAAGTCTATTTCCTGGTCTCAGTAGCAAAGAATTTTATTTTTCATCTCTATTCTGAAATCAAGAAAAACAATGACAAAACTCGTGCTTTAGCAATAAATCAGGGTCATTAAATTAAAAATATATCTAAATATGTATGTATATATGTATGTATAAGCAGTATGTGTATAACAATTTAGACTGGTAGAGAGCTTTGAAGATGGTAGACAGGTGCTGTGATTTGGATGTCGAATGTTCATGTGTTAAGTGGTTGGTCTCCAGGTTGGCACTTGTGGGAGGTGCTGGAACCTTTAGGAGGTGCTGTCCCATGAGAGGTCATGGAGTCATTCGGGGCATGCCCTGGGAGGGGACGGCAGGTTGGCAACCCCTTCCTCAAGCTCTTGCTTTTTGGCCATGGAGCGGTTTGTTCCTCCACATTCTCCCTGCCCTTGCCCTTCAATACCCTACCAAAGGCCTCAAGCAGTAGATCCGCCTCACAATGGACTGGAACCCCTAAAACTATACACCAAAAATACACCTTTTCTTCATATAAATTAATTACCTCAAGTATTTTGTTATAATGATGGAAAGCTAACTAACAAAATGTGGGATGAAATAGCTAGATTTGGTATATACAGATTCACTAGGGGAATGAGTTTGCCATGCTGCTCAATAAACCAATGAAAATATCAAGTCCAGGAGAAAACATTTGCAAATCATGTATAATAAGGGAATAATTTCCAGGATATATAATTTAATAGTGAAAAACAACTCAATTAAAAGTTGGGCAAAAGACTTGAGTAGATATTTATCCAAAGAAGATACAGTGATTTCCAATAAGCACATAAAAAGCTGCACATCAATACTCATCCCTAGAGAAAAGCAAATAAAAAGCAGAATGATGTATCAGTTTACATCTGTGAGGCTAGATATTACAGAGAAGAATGTTGGCCAGGATGTACAAAACTGGAACATTTGTAAATGCTGGTAAAAGTGGAAAAAATGTTTCAACTGCTTTAGATTGGATACACAAAGGAAAATATGCTTTGAAAAACTGAAAATGGTGCACTCACCATTGAAAACCAATGCACAATAGTTCGGTAATGAAAAATCCGAATAAGGCCATAATCCAGCAATATTTCTTCTTGGTACGTAAGCCAAAAATAAAGTGTGAGAAAGAACTCAAACAGATATTTGTACACAAATTGTGTTGCTTACTTTTATTATTGCTGACACAAAATACCAGACACCCCAAACTAAGGAAGGAAAGGTTTCCTTAGCTCACAATTTGTGATGGTTTCATGACACAAACCGTAACATTCTGTCCCTGGCCCCCAAAGACATGCAAGTTCTTTATGCAAAAAGCATTTAGTCTATGTCTAAGTTTCCAAAATCGTAACAGTTTTATCATTGTTAAAAAGTCTAAATCTTAAGTCTCCAAGATCTAAGGCAAACTTTTAAGTGTGAGGCCTTGTATAAATGAAAAGTTACACTCATCCAACATTCAGTAGCACACAATAAGCATTACCATTCCAAAAGATACAAATGGGAATACAAAGCACTGGGATGAAAGCTAGTCCAAACTCCAGCAGGAAAAACATTAAGTCCTATAGTTCCATATGGAACATGCAGAGCGATCTATGGCAAATCATAAGCTCCCAAAAGCTTGTATGACTGCAACCCTAAGTCACTTTCAGTGGCTGTAGTTTGCACAGCTTGTCTCTGGCCTGCTCTGCTCAACCTTTACAGCTTTCCTTAGATGATCCATGTTCCTGGATTTTCCAAAATTCTGAGGTCTCCACGGCAAATTTGGCTTCACTCTTATAGCTTCGCATATTGTCCTCTCAGGGGATACACTGCCTGACTACCCAGGCCTTCAGCAGAAATCTGGTGGGAGCTTTTGTAACATGAGAACTCTTTCATTCTGCATGCATCTATAACCAGTGTTATGTGGGTGATGCCAAGTTCTACTGCCAACTGGAGCAGTAGCCAGGCTTTCCACTCTCTTGCCTGTAAGGGGTTGAATGTCTGGATCACTGGGCACTCTGAACCTGATTCTGTGGAACAAATTCTCTATGCTGCCACCATCTTGGAACTTTGTGCAGCTGCTGCTGCCATTCTGGAACATAGTGAGGCCACCGCCATTCTGGAACATGGCACTGTGCAGCCTTCTCGTTAAAGCAAAGTCTTTCACTTTTGCAGTTTTGAGGTTTCAAAGGGTTAACTTGCTGCTTCTTGTGATGCCCTCACATATTTTCTAGTCTCCTGTTTCTTCTCGGCAGTTGAGATCTCAGGTGTATCTCTATTGTCCACAGCTTTACTGGAGCTTTTTTGCTGGTCAAACTCATAATGTTTTAAATCATCCCCCTGGGTTTTGCTCTTGATTTTCAATATAAATCTGGCCAAAAGCTCCCAGTGGCAACCATGCCACCTCCCCAACATTTGACTTCCTTGAAATTTCTTTTCCCAGATTAATTAACTCACTGACCTTAATCTCAGTCTCAGGAAAAATCTCTGGACATGAGCAAAATTCAGACAAACTTTCTACCAAGCCATAACACACATCATCTGGAATCCAACAATCAATCCAGTCTGTCCTCCCAGCAGAAACCTCCTGAACGTGGTCTTTGCTATCAGGCCTCTGGTCTTCTGAACTCTAACCAGAATCTTCCATACAGAACAATGGAAGGTGTTCCAGCACTACTTTTTCAGGTGACATCTCCAAACCTTTCCAAACTCTTTCTATAAGCCATTTCCCAAGGCTCTTGAACCACATGGTCAAATATGGTCACAGCGATGACCTCACTCCTCTGGACCACATTTTGTGTTGGTTACTTTTTCCTTATTGCTGAGACAAAATACCCAACACCCAAATGAAGGAAGTAAAGGTTTATTTAGCTCATGGTTTATGGCAGTTTCAGTCCATAATCAACTGGCTCCAAGGCAAGGTGGTGTGGCAGAGGAGCAACAGTTCATGGTGGTAGAAGACAGCAAGAGCAACAAGGGCAAAAGAGGAAAAGTGTACAAGGAGGTTTTTTCTTTTCCTTATATTATAAGTAGACCACATTCACCTGGGTGTAGCACTCACACCCATTATCCCAGAACTGAACCATGAATCAATCACAAACTCTAGAAGCCTGTCCCCATGACTGCATGAGGTTTGAAGGGACATCTGGACACAAACTATAACACCAGTGTTTGTACTAGCATTATTCACAGTAGCCAAAGGGTAGAAACAAATGTCTACTAACAAACTATCAATGTATAAACAAACTGTGTTACCTGTATATAATGGTTTATCATTTATTTGTTTATTTATTTATTTGTAATTTTAAAGAGGATAAAACAGAGTAAAAGCAATGAAAACATCAGTGTAAGAGGTACAGGCCTAAAAGAATTATGAAATCAACAATAGTTATCATAATGCCTTTTGATGTCTTCAAAATAGCTGCAGATAACTTCAAACATAGTAAAAATCAAACAGAACAGAATAGAATAGAAACAATAAAAACAAAACAATAAATGCAATAAAGGACTTCAAAACAAGTTAACAGTAAATACAAAATTGCTACCATAATATATCTTGCTATCTTTGAAATAGTTGCTCCTACCATCAGATTTGATATAATCAAACAAAACAAAAGAGAATAAAACCCAACCCAACAAAACAATGGAAACATTAAAGGACTTCCAAAACAAGACCACAGGGAATCAACAATGGCTGCAACCCTGAGAAGGAGATCTTCACTAGATGTCACACTGTATACTCCCATCGTCTTAACCCATGATCAGACCACTGGCCCTAGACCTGCAGTGTTAGTGAAACACCAAAGCACCACAGGCATCCAATTGCATTTCACCTCCAGAGCTGTCATCACTGCCTGTTCCTCTGGATAAGCCAGTTGATTGCAGTAGGGTGTGTGGGGGTATAGGATGATACTTCTTGTTTGCCAGCCTGTGTGCTGGAAGGGGCTGGGGTCTGGCTGTTCCAGTCCAGCGGGGCTCCACCAATGATGTATCATTAATCTTACAAGGGAAGAAAATTCTTTTTTTTTTCTTTTAATTTTACAACAAAGGAAAACAAGAAAAAAAGAAAAGAAAAAACAATAGTACAGAATTTCAAGACAATATAATAGGAGATTAGCAATGGTTACCATATTGTACTATATTCAAGGTAGTTGTACAAATTATAAGACATAGGCATAAAAAGTCATTGAACAATGAAAGCACAAACAGTTCCTTGGATGAACTAACAGAGATTAGTGGTAGATTATGTACTATGTGATTTCCCCTCTTTCTTTTCTCCTTTCCCCTATCCCAGCTGTTCTTTACTTTTGAGGAGTTCCTTTCCCTTTTTGTTTTAAAAAATCTGTTGTACATTTTGGGTCTAATATACTCTTTCAGTTTTTTAGCCTAAGGAGACAATATAATGTTTACACATGTGAGTCTGATTTATTTCACTTATGAGTATTGTCTCAAGTTGTATCCATTTATCTGTAAAAGCCTCATAGTACTCCATTATATCAAAATGCCACATCTTTTTATTCATTCAGCAGTTGATGGGCATCTTGGTTGTTTCTAAGATTTAGCTATTACAAATTGTGCTGCTATGAACATGGGGGCACATATATCACTGTGATATGACCTTTTCAGGTTTTCTGGGAAAATACCCAGGAGGAGTATAGCTGGGTTGAATGGAACTTTCAATCCTAGTCTTCTGAGAATTCTCCATATGGATTTCCACAGTGGTTGCACCAGTCTACATTCCCACCAACAGTGGAGCAGTGTTGCTTTTTCCCCACACAGCCTTGCCAAAATTTGTTATCAGTTGATTTCTTGAAGGCAGCTATTCTTTCTGGAGTGAGATGAATCTCAGTGCTGTCTTAATTAGCATTTCTTGAATGACCAGTGATGGTGAACATTTCTTCATGTATTTATTTGCCATTTGTATATCTTCATCTGAGAAATGTGTGTTCATCTCAGATGCCCATTTTTGGAGAGGGTCTTTGAATTTGGGGGCTTGATGTTTTTCAATTCTTAATATGCTGTGGATATAAGTCCTTTGTCTGAGGGGTTGCTGGCTAAAATTCTTTCCCATTTTGTGGGTTTTCTTTTCACTCTGTTGGTGAGGAAATTTTTAACACATAGTACGTTAGAGAATTACTGAGCTATAGTGAATGGTCTTGAATTTTAGAACAAATTTGGTGTTGAGGTGTTTCAAATTTCACCTCAAAACACGTTTTTTTTTGTTGTTGGATTTTCAGTTTCTGACTCTGCATATTAGCAACTCAATTTTCACAAGAAAAAAACAGAACAGACAAAAAAAAAAAACTCAAGAGCTCTTCTTGGATTTATAAGAGAAATGAGGATATGGGCAAATTACCACCTCAAGGCTGAGCAGACAGACAAATCTAGGGTCACTGTTCTCCAAAGTAGAGTCTTGAACAGTTAATGGGCATGAGAACCACTTCTGGAATTTAGAAACCTGAATTCTGACAGATGAATTGCTGGAGGCTAAGTGTGAACACATCTGAGAGATAAAGACTCACAGAGGCCTATTCGTAGAGACTGTGCCAACTCTTTGATAAGTTTTATTTACCAGAACTCAGACTAGTTTTCACAACAAATATTGGCGAAAAACTTCCTTTGTGCTTCCTACACTGGAAGGGGACAGGATGATTTTAAATATGCCTTGACATTCTGTTCCTTTTAACATTGTTTTCTCTAACTAGAGCTAAACCTGATGGAGTTTTCTCAGAGTCTAACTGACCTGGGGGCAGGCAAATTCCCAACTCCAGGGGGTCTGGGCAGACTTAAAGGAGAGCAGTAACTGAGAAACTCAGTACTCCCCTCCCCCAAACCTGGCTGCCAGTTCACTGTAGACCTAGAAAAGGAAGTTCCTTTTTACCCAAACCTCTTGTCAAGCTTTCAAACTTAAAAGTAAAAAATCCACAGGTTTTTTTGTTTGTTTGTTTGTTTGTTTGTCTTTTTGAGACAGGGTCTCTCTATGCAGTTCGGGCTGGCCTTGAGCTCATTTTGTAGCCCAGGCTGGTCTCAAACTTGCAACGATCCTCCTGCCTCAGCCTCCGCAGCACTGGGATTGCAGGTATGTGCCACCACGCCTGGCTAAAAATCCACAGTTTTAACATTCAAACATTGAGGAGATTTGTTGATAATAAGTCTCACTGAAAGAAAAATTAAATATTGGAGACCAGGATAATAATATAGGATAGAAGCTAAGATTTTTATACAGAAAGAAGAGCATCAAAAGAGTTAGTGAAGGTAAAATAAAACTATATTTTATTCTTATTTGAAAAATAATGGTTTTTTTAAATTACTATAGCAAAAATATATTCAATTACATATGGTTTTATACATTTTATGAATGTATATATGTATATTTAAGCATGGCTTATTTATTTATTTATTTTGGTACCAGGGATTGAACTGATGACCTTGCACTTGCCAGGCAGACACTTATGCCATGATCATATCCCCAGCCCTACTTAAGCATGTTTATATATAAGTACATCGAATAACAACAATACAAAAATAAGTGGGAGCATTTAGGGTTATTCTGTTATTAGAGCAGTACCTAAAAATAGTGTAATTTTTTATAAATGGCCTTGGCTGTTTTGTAAATATATATTACAAACTTTAAGGAAGCTAAAATTTTTTTTAAATAATTGATAGCTCAAAAAGGAGAAAATGAAGCTATAAAAAATGCTAAAATAAAATCACAAAAAATAGAAAGTGAGTGATAAAAATAGGACTAAATTGAATGGGGAAACTGGCTGAAAATAGTAAAAACTAAGGTCACTATTACTCTGATTATATTAATAATCACATTAAATACCAATTATCTACATTAAAAGACATAGATCGTCATAACAGATGAAGAAACAAGACCCAATTAAATGTTATACATGAGAAGCCTGGTTTAAATAAAAAGACACACAGTAATTAAAGCAAAAAGTTGGAAAAAAACTTATCATCCTTACACTAACCAAAATAAAAAGTAGTAAGTACAATGACTTCAAACAGAGCCAAGTTTTATTCCCAAAACTTTTGGGAATAAAATGAGGCTTTATAAAAAAGTCCATTCTTTACAAGGGTGTAAAATCTTTAAGCTGAATATAATGCCTAAAAGCAGAGTGTCAAAATGCACAAGATAAAAACTGACAGAAATCAAGAAGTTCATGAATTTCCTATTATATGTGATGGCTTCAATTCATCTCTATCAGGAAGTGACCAATCAGAAACAGAAATCAGTAAGGGTATAGTTTAATGTGAAAATATCAATTAACTGGATATAATGGGTGTGTTTAGACTTCTGAGTGTAACAAAAGCAGCACACGCACTGTTTAGCCCAGGACACTAATGTGTGTGATATTACAATGGTGGAAATATGTCACTCTGCCTTTGATCAAATTCCTAGAGTTGATAGCACAAAGACTGAACTCCGCTATGAACTACAGAGTTTGGCTGATTACGATGTGCTGACATACATTTATCAATTCTAATAAATGAAAAATTTGGTGGAAGATGACAAAGGAGAAGAGTATGCGTGTTTGGAGCTAGGGACTTTGGAAAATCTTACTGCTATGGACCCCGGACTACTTCTGACTAAAAAATACACTGGATTTCTTGAGTGAGCTCAAAGACCTTTTATGCTATGCATGTAAATATTATTGTTACAGGTAGGCCCAGCAGTCATTCGGAATGAACAAAATGACATGTCTCACTATGAACACGCGTGTCTGTGCAAACCTCAGGCTGTGAATTAATTACCGTTATTTCTCAGGGTAGAAATAGACACACAGCGCATCTTCTGTCCACTTCCCTCCCTGTGCTTCTTTTGGTGGTTCCAAATCCCTGAAGGCCCCCTGCAAAGGCCACTGCAGTGCGGTGTGAGCAGCAGCATGGCCTCAGTCTGCCTGGATGCGGAGGCTGTGTCTGTGCTGAGAAACGGTTCTTACATGAGGCAGCACGTTAGAATCACCTCATTGGCTTTCTGAGTACTCGGAGTCCCAGCGGGCCTGGCCTCAACTGATCTATGGCCTCCAGGCACCCAGGCATCAGAAGTTTTTAAAAACCCCAATTGATTCCATATAAAGTTGAACTAAGGAACCAGTGAACTGTCTGATTACTTCATTTGTCATTGGCATCCTCCAAGTGGCACTTGGTTCAGAAATTTCCAAATCTGAGCTTCTGCATCTTATTTGTCTTTATGATATTAGACTCTTCAGTGTGACTCACTACTTCTTAAGCTCTAAAATGCCTTTCCTATGACACTAAAGATGCAATTCATGGTTCTGTATAAATGTCCTCCTTCTCCAGACGAAGTGAACTCAGCTTGGCTTCCTGAACCAGGCAAAGGTCACATGACCCAACTGAACATGCGTGGACTAAGAGAAAATGGACCCAGTCTTGAATTCTGCATCTACTATAAACTTCCTGCTAAACCTCAGCGGGTCACTTAAGCAGCCTTGTCTTTAGTTTCCTCCTCTCTCCAAGACAGCTGCACTAGCACAGTGTTTCCTGACCACCAATTTGTTACTTTCTACTGTGGTTTATGCCAGAGCTACAGTCCATCAATAGAATCACTATCTAAAAGTTTTCTTTGAATTAGGCATCGTGATGCAAACCATAATCCCAGTACTCTGGAATGGAAGCTTGAAGCCTTACTGAGGTCCTGTTTTAACATAAATAAAAGCTGTGGGTTAGGTAGCTCAGCAGTGTCAAACTCAAACTCCAGCACTGTCAAAAAAAAGTTCATTCATATTGATTCATTTTTCTTGGCTTTACTATAGCAAAACATTAATCATTTCCATTAATACATAACAACTTAAAAATAAATAATAATTGAAGAGTAATTTTTGAAAAGTAATACTAGTATATTATAACTTCTCTGTGACAAAGCTTTTAGGATTCAGACCTGATTTCTCTTTATGAACAATAAAAATAAAGTAACACAGTGAAATTTTCCCTGTGTAATGAGAGAGATTAAAGGAGAATTGCTAAGGGAATAACTTTTCACTAGGTGGTTCAGACAAGCTTACAGCAGTGGATTCTGTTTCATGGTTTTGGAAACACTGCCATGGGTGTTTTCTGGGCATTGCTTCATCTCTAATATTCTCTCCTCAATCTGTGGCTCAAGGGAAAGGGGAGAAAATAAGAGAACAAAATGTTTTCAGAAAATAGGAATTATCAGCCTTCCTAACCCCAATTCTGTCACGTTACCTCCGATGCAAACAGAGGCAATAAACTTAGGAATCGGGAGAAAGAGTTATACCTTTGAAGAAGGTGTCCTATAAAGTACAAATAGATTCTAAAACCAAAATTCAGTGTCAAGAATTCAGTGTCAGACCAAACACATGAAGGCCATAGTGAACTGCCCATCAGGCTGGGTAAATTAATATATATTTGTGGCTGTCTGAAGTTACTCTTCCTTATATGAAGACTTATTTTCTTTATTTCACACTTTATTGACCTCTCAAAGTCAAAATATCAAAACCATTTACCCAACTAAGTGGGCAGAACTTTTCATCTTAAAATGCACTTTAACATTTATAAATACAATTCACTGTCTACTAAATCTGCCAAAATTCATCTTGATCATCACTCAGCCCTGTCTCAGGGGGCTGGAAAAGTCAAACTCCCTCATGCTGATGCATCTCAGGCAAACTCTTATTAAAGCCCTATACCGAATTCAGGAAACTACTGTCTGCTTGGTACACCAACAACAAACTACAGTCTACCATTTTTTAATTAAGCAGCATCTTAGAGAAATCTTATGTAATTTATTTAAATCAAAAAACATATTAAATTCAGGTAGAAATTTCTGTCATGGGAAACAATTTTGTCTTTCTTAAATGATGATGAATATAGGAACTGTTCAGTCCTCGCCATCTAAGTCCTGATCTGCGTATTGTTTAAGAATTAATTTATTTTGAAAATTCTATATTAAGACTTGCTATTTTCCAAATATGACACATAAGCCACTTAACATTTTAAAAGCAAACTGTTCCAAAAACAAACAACCTCTAGAATTATCATTTAATTTAAAATCTATTCCTACTACTAAAGTGATCCTTCATTTAGGATTGAACATCGGCTTTGTCTTGCTTTGCTATCACAGCCAGGGTATAGCTCAGTGGCACAGTGCTTGCCTGGCAAGCATGAGGTCATGAGTTCAATTCTCAGTATAAAAAAGTTTGAATAATTGGTTTGATCATTGTAGTTTGTTCCCTCAAGTGTTAGAACTTGATTACAATGAATTTCAAAGAAGGTGCTAAAATAAAGGGGAATATAATGACATGACAGATGAAGAAGAACTGGAAAAAATAATAGAAAATAATAGACAAATATATTACCTATAAGAGAGTCTTCTTAAGAGAACTGTGAGAGGAGACCATATATTTTAAAGAAAACAATCCATAGAAAGAATTGTGAGAAGTGACTCGCAGTAAAGGAGTCCAAGCAAAGAGACTAAGGCATCTCTGCGTGTTAACCTGTGTTACTTCCCTTTTTTCAACCAACTTATCCAGCTGTTGTGACAACCAAATGAGGTACTATGCATGAATATGTGCTATAAATTGTAAAGTGTAT
Organism: Hydrochoerus hydrochaeris; assembly: GCA_004027455.1. Taxonomy (NCBI): domain Eukaryota; kingdom Metazoa; phylum Chordata; class Mammalia; order Rodentia; family Hydrochaeridae; genus Hydrochoerus; species Hydrochoerus hydrochaeris. The sequence goes on along the minus strand of PVLA01005155.1, from coordinate 8,311 downwards.
CTCAGATCTGTGATTTTTACTTTTATCATCATTCGCAGTTGATGGGTATTATCTTCTCTACCATGCACACAAAGAACTTCTGTGGTTACTGAAAGGTGGCAAATTTGAGCTCTGCATACAGATTTGACCTTAGCTTCTACTTGTATAACAAACCATCTGCTACATGTGACTGAAACATCTGCCTTAGGTTTTCCAAGAAACTAAAAACTCCAGATCTGTAGCATCCAAAAGAAACTCTACATCAGGATTTCCAGGAGAGCTGGGACCTTGAGAGCTGACCTCTAGGAATGCAGGGAAGAAAGTTCAGCTGTTACAGCTTATTTTTACAAAACAGAACATCAAGATCCTGGAAATAAATATGATACCTCTTTGCCATAATCTCCTTTACATGAATCCAAGAGTGTCCTTCAAGTGCGTATATTATTAGTATTCATAGCTGTGCTAAATGATATGTCCTGTAAATTTTAAATTATCAAAGTAAATAAAAAGTACCCCTTCCCTGGAAGTATATTTCACACAATTTATTTTTTAAATTTACTAATTTATTTTCAAAAAGCAGTAAGCCTTCCTCACATATCACTGGCATAATTTAAAAGGGTCTTTTTAATGAGTAATATATCATATTTTGTCACATACAAATATTCTGCATAATTTCCAATTAGAATTGAATTTATAATGTTTATGGATATTAAGAGAATGTAAACTAATTAGCATAATCATTCAAGTTGTCCTTCAAATTAGAAATTATTCTATAATATGTGGAACTAAAACAGAATCATCATCCTGAATATAAATACATGATTAGTAAAGGTTGGAAGTGGTGGGGTGGAGTGAATAAAGGGAGGTTGGGTAACAATTTCCAAAACACACTTAGACAGAAGAATTCAGTTCTGTTCCTCAGCACTGTGGAAGGAGAACATTCACTGGCCTATTACACACTTTAGGAAGATCGAGAAGAAAGGATTTCAGTCTTCATACATAAAGATGAAAGGGAGATGCTGATTACCCTTACCTGATCAGTGTGTGCTGTGTGTTAAAATATCAAACTGAACTCTACTAATATGTACAATTAAAATGAGTAAATAAAATATAACAAGATAAAATAAATTTTAGCATATATATATATATATATATATATATGTATAAATTAAGCCTTGATAAGCATATTCATTCTTTTCTAACTAAAAACAAGATAGACCTGTGACAGTCTATGTTAGATACTGGGATATGAAGGAAAAAGACCAGTGATCTTTTGGAAACCAATCAAAAAACAAAGTAAATATACATAGGTATGTATGTATGTATTCATCATAGACTAGCCATTAGCATCCAAATACAGCCTCTCTGGGACCCAGAATCCAGATACCTGGAAAATAACAACTTGGCAAGTAGCAAATAAGAAACAGATCTCTGGAAAATGAGAGGAAACTGACAGGAAAATTAGAGGCTACAGATAAATTGGAGAAATGGACCCCAAAGCAGGGAAAGAATGAACCAATCTGGGACATTACCCAAATGCCACACAGGGAACTTATCTTCCCAGTCACTAGGGAAGCCATTCTCAGGAGTTCCAGAGAGAGACAATGACCTGGGAAGGCAGTGCTGGCCCCAAGAAAAGCCTGGGAGCTCTGTAAACTACACACACTCTGGCTGTGGGGTTTTACTTTGAAAATGATCCCTTCTACAAAGCAGGCAACGGTTGAAGAAGGACTTTAGTGCAATGCCTAGTATATTTTCAGAGTATTTACCCAGGTACCATTTCAGGAAAGAATTGATTATTTAATGTTAAGCATCAAAGCAACTAAAAAATAACTTTACATGAGGCTCCCAGTGTCACACTTCCACAGTGAGTGGGTGAGAGACAGCCATAAAGGCTGTCCTGGAGTGGGAGTCTAGACATAGATCCCTTTACATGTTCAAGCTCTGGCCTAGAAGGACACAAGGCCTTGCGTTCCATATTGACAAGACAAGTCCAGTATGCATGGCTTTCAAAGTTGACTGGGTCTGAAAACCAGTTGAATGTCTTTAAGCCCAGAAATCTGCTTCTGCTTGAGTGGTTTCCCTGCTGGCTATATGCAGGACACATCAGAGGTCTGATTGCCTTTCCCATCCACCAAGGTAAGCAAAACGTACTTTACTTTGGCAGGTGAGAAAAGCAATCGGACCTCTTGTCTGTGCTGGATGCCGCTAGCAGGCAAAAGGCTCCAGCAGACATTCGTGATTATTGTCAAACTCTTGTACTTACTCAGTGCTCAGACATAGCTCAGCCGGGATGGTTACCACATCCTGAGTGATGGACACTGGGGAATCTAGAACAGAGGGGCACCTCACAGACCACAGACAGTAAGGCTAGGTGTATAAAACCATGATTTGGGGGGCTCCAAACTTCAGGTCCTGAAAGAAAAACACTCATTCAAAACTTTTCTTTTCAGTGTTTTTTTGGGGGGGTGGGGTGGGGATTAAGAAATTTCCCATTTTCATTGTTCTTTTTTTCTTTTAATTTATTTCTATTTAAATTCTGTGTTTAATCTTCACATTTTCTTTTTTATTTTTTTGTTACCTTTATTTAATTATATTAATTTCTTTTTATTCCTTAGTAGTAAGACTCTCTCTCTTTCTCCCCCTTAATCATCTTCCAGTGATTGATTTTCAGTTTTTCGTTCTCCCATTTTCCACTTCATCTATCTTTAGCAGTAAGTCTGCCAAGCTTTGCCAGTCTTTACGTAGCTGGCTAACTCTATGGTCTTACTGTTGAGTTCTACTGTTAGTGGCAGTGTGGTTGTTGTATTTGGAGTCTTACCACATCAATATCTGGTTTGTATTAGCATTCATAACATAGCTATAGGTATCTTTTACATGTTTAAAGGTGATATATTATTGGTTCTTATGGCATGTTAATGCACAGCCTGTCTTTGATGCTGTTATCACTAAGGATTTAGTTGCTGTTGCCAGGGTGGCATAGTTGTTGCTCTCAATAGACTCTTTCTGCACTCCAACACCCACGTTTCCTTTGACTGTTGTCTATTCCCAGAGAACTAGGCATTGTCAGTCATACTGCATTCTTACCTTCCAAATTAACAGAGATTGTTGAAAGTTGATACAGAGGTAAAGCCTACAATGTAGTTATACCCAGAGGGTATCATAGAAAAGCAGATACTAACTAAAGAGATCTACATCGTAGCAACAAAGTTTTTCCTTTATAGTGCCCATATATTTCAACACAACACAATACAAAACAAAATAAAACCAATAGAAACATGGGAAGACAAAGTAAGAAAATGTCCCAAACTCCTAAGTTTCTCAAAGCTGATCTATAAGCTATAAAGAAGAAATAGATAAAGTTGAGAAGCCACACAGTTGAATTATTCAAAAGGATAACAGAAGAGATTTTAAAAAAAAAGATCAGTGAGGAGTTTGGTAAGCTCATTACTTGTACTCTGAGTAACATTTTGGCCATCTTTTTAAGGTCTTGTTACACAGTATATCTTTGTCATTCTCTAATTATTTTGTTACACAATTTTTAAAATTTTTTATAGCGGAATGCTTTTGTGTTTTATTTATTAAGGTCTACCTGTAATATATTAAAATAAAAAGAAGTCATAACTAGACAGATAGTGAACTTAATAAATAACACCGTCAGTGAGCTTATGAAAGATACTAGTATAAAGTTAGGTGAGCGAAACAAAACAACACAAAATATGAATGACAGTTTAGCAAAGAATAAGAGTCCATGAGAAGTTATCAAACAATCCATGAGATTAAAAATTCTATTGAAAACAGGCAGCAGAAGTGACGAATGCAATAACAGGGTGTCATTTAATCCAGATGAAAGACAGAGCTGCTATTGAAGGCTCCATAGTCAGAGATATCTTTAAAGCAGGAGAACATGCAAAAATGGATCTGAAAGCTGCTAGATGACACAAAAAAGACTAACCTTAGATTAATTAGAATTAATGAACAGTTAGAAGATGGCACAAATAGCTTTTACAGTCTATTTATAGAAGCAATAGTAAAAATTTTCCAAATATAGGAAAAGAATTAAACATACAGTTAGGCATTTAGAACACAAGAAAATCACAATCAAAAAGAACTTCTCCATGATACATGATAGTCAATATCCCAGGAGTCTAACACAGGGTAATAATCATAAAAGCAGTTAGACTGGAGCAATGAATCACTTTTGAAGGTAAACCTATTGAAATTACTGTAGACTTGTCAACACAAACAGTAAAGTCCAGGAGAGCTTGGAGTGGTGTTTCAAACCCTAAAATAATCAAGTCCTATGCATCTTACAAAGCAATCTTTCAAAATTGGTAGAGAAATAGGTATTTCTGTGAAAAGGAGGACCTTAACAAATTCATGACCACCAAACCATCACTAGAAAATATTGTCAAGGGTATACTAGAAAGAGACTATGAAACTAACAATACCAAGAAGTCTAACACAATGAATACACAAGCCAGGGTGAGCAGTTAAGAAGAGAACAAAAAAGAAATTGGCTACAAGAAAATAATGTGATAAGCAGAATAAGTCAATACCTTTTGGTGTAACTTTCACTATAAATCATCTCAATTTCCCATTCAAAAGACACAGATAGGCAGATGTGCAGAATGGATAAAGAACTTATATTCAGTGATATGCTATATAGAAAAACACATTTATGCTAGATAGAAATTCACAGACTGAAAAACCAAAGGATGGAAAACAACATTCTAGGCTTTGGGAACCAGAAAATGGGTAGAAGTACTTACCTATTTTCAACGTGAATTTCAAGCCAAAACTGATCAGAAAAGCTAAAGAAGGTCACTGCACAGGGGTTACAGGAACAATTCAAAAGGAAGACATAACAATTATAAACATATATGCACCAAACACTGGCATACACAACTTCTAAAAAACAGTACTACATACAAAAGATCAGATAAGCACCACCAACACCTTTTGGTATTTCAGCTCTTTCTGGACATTAGAAGGAGAAACAGACTCACAGGGAAGAGCATAGAGGAACAAAGGAGGCTAGGTGCTTTATAACAGCCACTCTCCAGGTACCTGATACAGTCCAGAATAACTGCACTAATTCCTTTCAACTCCCAAGTCACCTCTTAAAAACCTAACAAACTCTCAACATTGCTACATTCCCAGCTCCTTGTTTAAAAATTTTAAGGAAATCTGGGCTCAAATTCAACATCCCTCTGCTTCAGTCCTCCAGAGTGCTAGAATCACAGATAGGTGTGGCAGAGCCCGGTTTATCTCTTTCTTCTCTAAATTACCCAAACCCAGATTTCTGCGAGACCAAACTGGACATGGACTAGCACTGTTGTCCCCATTCTGTCTGGGCTTCATCTTTGTCAATTACCCACCAGAAAAAAACTCATGCATTTAATTTCACTCTTGCTTCACTAATGCAATGTTGGCTTAACTGAAACAATTATTGAAGCTTCTTTAATGTGCTCTCCAAAGTCCTCAGTTAATATGGCCCTCATATTTTTTATTGCATTGGAGAAAGGAATTTCTGCATAGAAAAAGCTCAGAGTATATTTTTCTCCATGTGCCTGATTCTCATTATTAAATAAAAGTATTTATCTATGTTCACAACCTGCCTGCCATGAGTCATTATCAGAGTCTGAACTGTGAAACACTGGAATATACTGACAGGGAAACTGATTATCTCAAGAAAGTGTGAACACTATGCTGCATATAGATTTTTTAATATATTAATGCACATACTAAACAAAGATAAAAAAAAATGAAACCCATTGTTCCCATAGGCAGAAACAGTCCCAGACTCATTACTCTGTCTGCTCCTCTATGAATGTAACCTTTTCTGCGCTTTCTGTACTGAGTTGAATCCGAGACTTAACTCCTGCTAGCAAGCACTCTACTACTAAGCTCAGTTCCTCACATGACTTTTGTCATGAAGGTACTTCATTATACCAGTCTCTAGATAACTGTACTGATCCATGAGCCAGAGCCTTTATGAGAAGTTCTCACTTGGGGTTCTATCAATACATGAGTAGTCTTTTCTCCAGTTAGATCTGTGAAGTCTTACAAACCTCACTTTCAGAATCTGTATTCTTTGGAATAGCCAGTATTATTATTATCATCAGTGGGAACTTTGTGCCGGCATTGTGCACATTTTATGTGCAGAATCTCCTTTCTTCCATGCCCTGAAAGCTCTGTGTTTTGTTGCACAGGATAAAGCAACCAGCAACTCAGCACACTGAGCAACGTGTGCGGGAACTCAGGTTGTTTCCAGGCCTGAATCTTTGTCTATAACACTTCAGTGAATGTGCTCTTAAAATCAGACTTGCTTCATTTTCTACAGAGGACATCGAATGTTCTTAAGTTGTTCCTTAGAAAATTTTGTAATGATGGAAACAATGTAAAAACCTAACAAGCAAGCTGTGTGTCACTATTCCCTTCATATATGACCCCAGGATATCTTCAGTGTTCCCAGGCATTACTTTCTGCTTATATATCTAATCATGTACTTCTCTAATTTGTGTGGCTTTATAAGTCAAGAAGTCCTATGTTCTATCCACACATCAATTTTGTTGTAATTACTTTCATTATCAGTTACCACCACAGATAGCAATGTAGTCTCCATCAGCCACAGGAAAAAGTCACCAAATAAGGCTTCCAAAAACCTTTGCCCCCCGTCATCTCCTATGACCAGCCTTCCGCCACACTCGGCCACTCTCAGGTCCCCTGTGTGTCTGACCCACTCTCTCCGGGCTGCTACTCAACAGCGTTCTCTTCCGGAGACTCCTCAGCTCTTGCCTTACTGGCCATTACTTTGTCTCTATCTTCTTCTTCCTCTACCCTAGAGTAAGTAGAATTCACCTTCTGCATTGCTCCTCTGAATTATAACCAAGTCCTTTACTGGCTCCAACTTCTTAAGAACAGGTATTAGATCTTCTTCTTATAGAAACTGCCATGATCAACACATCGGTTTCATAACAGAACGTCAAGGGATGCAAGAACAGGTGGGTGAATGAACCCGTAGAACCCCACCTCCTCCTGATCATGCCCGTGGCCAGACGCTGTTCATTGTTGGTCAGATCTTTACATCACGAGTCCATGTAGATAGACCTTTATAAAACATTTCCTTCTTAAAAGTCTGCATGCTTAAACTTGCTCCTAATAACACAATAGTCCCTTACGTTATGTCCCCTATGTAGTCCTCGCTCTTGAGGTAGTGTTATGGTGCAGAGCAGAGTTTGGGGGCATCACGGCATCATGGAGCACTACCCCATCTGGGGCGTGATCCATTGGAAAGCTCACGGCCAGCTGTGCTGTTAGCAGGTGGGACCTTGTTGGACGTGGTCTGGGAGTGTGTCCGGGAGGGTGATTTCTTTTCTCATGTCCTGTCTTTCACTCTGCGTCCTCGCTGCCATGAGGTGAGCAACTTTCTTCCTTCGGGGTAACTGACCGTGAACATACTGAACGAGACCATGGGCCAAATTAAACTTGTCCTCCCTTAAGATGTAGGTATTTTGTCTCAGTGATGGGAAAACTGACTAAGATGATGATGTATTTTAAGCCACGGAAGGTGAAGCAATTCTCTTATCTATATCTCTCTGTTCAAGTCCCTGAGAGTGTCTATCACTTCTGTAAGGGGATGACACCAATTTAGAAAAGTGATTTACTATTAAATATAGGCATGATGACTTTGGCAGCAATAACTCCTCCTCGGTCATCAGACGATGCATATTGTCAGAGCATCTGTAGCAGCCCAGGAATTCCTGAGATCATTAATATATATATTATATATAAATATATATAATTTATTTATATAAATATATATTGTTTAAATATATTTAAATATAAATACATATTATATATAATAATCTTCTGAAATTTGTATATCATATATATAATATATAAATATGTATAATATATATTATCTTCTGAAATTTGTACATTCATTCTTTTATTTATTTCTTCTCTCTTATAGTGCTGTGTACTCACTAGTCAGTTTTTTTTCGAAATTTAGATATGTTAGGGAACAAAGGAGAAGAAACTTCTGTCTTTAGTATACGACATCATAGAAAAAGAAAGTCAGATAATGAAAAAAATAAATGAACAAAAATGACATTACAGTGGATCAATTAAGTGACAGAGGAAAATAAAACAGGATGATAGTCAAGAAAAACCTCTTGAAAAATGGGACATTTTCATTTATTATTGTCATTATTTTCAATATTTTCATGACTGTCATTACCTCCTCATTAGCACCTTTCCCCACTCCTTTTTTGCCACTCATCAGAAGTTGCTGTTGCTGTTGCTGTTGCTGTTGCTGTTGCTGTTG